>CAUZXS010001919.1:0-163187 GCA_963585895.1 Sepioteuthis lessoniana
AAAAAATGGATTAGATAATTTTGACGTTCCAATGGGGGGGTATGATTCCTCCCAAATAGCAGACCTTGTAGGATTATATATATTAGATATACTCACTAGAATCATTAGTCCTCAACAAGTAGGTATTTATAGGGATGATGGGTTATTATATATCCCAAATAGTAATGGCCCTCTTAGCTCTAGCATACAAAAAAGGATTATAAGGGCCTTTAAGTTTTTGGGATTTAAAATAGAAATCTCATCTAATATTAAAATAGCCAATTTCTTGGATGTCACTTTAGATCTATCTAATAATTCCTATAAACCTTTTATAAAACCCAATCAGAACCCATCGTACATTAATGTTAATTCAAATCACCCTAAAAATATAATCAAGCAAATCCCAAAAGCAGTAAATTTAAGAATAGGTAAGCTATCTGCAAATGAAAAGATTTTCAAAGAGAGTAGTAAAAGATATATAGAAGCCCTTAAAAATAGTGGTTTTAATGAGGATTTTAGGTATTTAAAACAAAATATAACAACTGAATTTACTAAAGAAAATAATAATTATGTTCAAAAAAATAGAAAAAGGAAAATTATATGGTTTAACCCCCCTTTTTGTAAACTAGCCAATATAGATGTAGGTAAATATTTTTTGAGACTGATAGATAAACATTTTAAACAAGATAATATATTGCATAAAATATTTAATAGGAAAACCTTGAAAATAAGTTATTCTTGCACTAATAATATTTCTCAAATAATAAATAGCCATAATAATAAATTAATTAATAAATTTCATAACCAAGTAAATAATAATAACATTAATAGTAAAAAAATAGAATGTAATTGTAAATCTCAAAGTGATTGTCCAATGAATGGTTTGTGTAGTTTAGATAATGTAGTATACCAAGCTATTATTTATCCAAAAGAGGACATAAGTGATAAGAAATATTATATTGGCGTTTCTTCTACTAATTTCAAGATTAGATATGGAAATCATAAATATTCCTTTTCCCATGAGCATCAAAAAATCAAACTGCTCTATCAAAACATTATTGGGGATTAAAAAATAAAGGGTTAACCCCTGACATTCAATGGTCCATATTGAAAAGATCTAGTACCCCAAAATCTTTCGATAGTAGGTGCAATCTATGTCTTGAAGAAAAGATCCACATTTTGCTTTTTCCTGAGCCAAAAATTTTACTAAATAAGAGAAATGAACTAATAGCCAGGTGTAGACATAGGGCCAAATTTAAACTATAAATAATTAAGTAAAAAAATTTTTTTATAAAGCATAAATTTATTTGAGAATGAGGTTTAATTTTTAGAATAATTATAATAAATTATTAGATAGAAAATTATGAAATAGCATATAATATATATGTACTAAGCATAAAAAATGTGACTGATATTTTGAAATTTTTGAAATTTTAAAATATTTAAGTAAATTAAATATTTGTTTTTGTTTTAATATATCTATTACTGCATCTTTACGTGAGATTATTAATTAAAATTTAAATCTAATTAGAAATATCTGTAATTTAAGTCTATAGAAAAAATTTTTTTATAAAAATTGTTTTAAAATAAATGTACTACATTGCCAACCGTAAATTTAAATTTAAAACGGAAGTGGGCTCAATGAAGAGATAACTCTTCACCCCTCTTCTATCCCCTCTCACTTTTCTATCCCCTCCCACTCTCATGTGTCTACTCCAGTTTTTTTATCTAATTGATCTGATGAAGTCCTGTTAATTTTTTTTCGTGTTTTTGAAAATTTCAAAAATGCGTAACAGGATTGAAATAAATTTATAATCCTTTGTGATTGGTTTCGTTGTTTTTTCTTAATGTATATATATATATATATATATATATATATATATATATATATATATATATAATGCAATAAGAAAGAAACTGAAATAAATTTATTTCGGTGAAGAATATCATTATACTATCGGTGTCATCTACATGTTTAATTTGAGGTTGAAAAACAGCCAATATGGATTACAGTCTATATATGTGTATGGTAAAAGAAAAAAAAATGCAGAAAAAGCTTTATAAATCAAAATTCTCAGGCGAAAGTAAAAATGGTTAAAACAATAAAGTATTAGAAAATTAAGAAACCAGAAAAAGGGTGTTCCTGTAGATTAAACCATCCTAATTTGAATATATGCTAGATTTTTCGTAGTAGGTGGATATATATATATTTATATATATATGTGTGTGTGTGTGTGTGTGTGTTCCAATATTTAAGGAGAATTCTTTTTTTAATTCACAATGTTTTTTATTCGTTCATCGAATTGAAGGGAAATATTTTGCATAGGAATGAATGTAATATCCAATTTTTCTCATGTCCAAATGATACTGTAATCGCTTGTTGTGAGTTATTGTCTTTACGACACCACCAGGTACTTTTTTTTTTTTTTTAGACAGGCTAGTTACTGATGATAAAATGTAGATCCTTTATCATAATGTTAAATGCCGTCGTCAGTGGATCACTCGAGGAAACAAACCTGCTCGTCGGAAGGTGGATTTCATCCAAATATCATATTGAACGTGCAGTGGAATATTCAAAGAATTGTCAGTTATAAACTGTTAGACAACAATCTAAAGATCAAATTTGTCGTTTGAGAAAAGCTTGGGACAAACAAAAAAAAATATCCCTCTATAATCGACAGAATGGGCATTCATCACGGTAATGCCAGTCTTCGTACAGCTCAATTGAAGGGGACACGCTGGCCCCGTACATCTTTATCATTTGTCTAGACTACGTACTTAGAACATCGATTGACAAAATCAAAGAGAATGGCTTCGAACTGACGAAGAAAAGAAGCAGAAGATACCCCGCAACAACAATTACCGACGCCGACTACGCCGATGACATAGCGATACTGCAAATACACCTGACCAAGCCGAAACACTTCTGCATAGTTTGGAACGAGCAGCAGCAAGCATAGGCCTCCATGTTAATGCACACAAAACGGAATATATGTGCTATAACCAAACGGGGGACATCTCCACTCTAGAAGGAACCCCACTTAAACTAGTAGACAAATTCACGTACCCAGGAAGCAGCGTCGAATCAACCGAAAAGGACATCGAAACGAGGTTAACGAAAGCGTGGACAGCTATCAATAGGCTATCGATTATATGGAAATCAGACCTAACCGATAAAATGAAACGCAGTTTCTTCCAGGCAACGGTCACATCGATACTGCTATATGGATGCACTACATGGACGCTAACAAAACGGCTGGAGAAGAAACTAGATGGCAATTACACAAGAATGCTGCGTGCAATCCTGAACAAGTCCTGGCAGCAACACCCCACAAGACACCAACTGTACGGCCACCTGCCCCCTATCACGAAAACTATTCAAGTTAGACGAACCAGACATGCAGGACACTGCTGGAGAAGCAGAGATGAACTCATAAGAGATGTACTCTTATGGATCCCCACACATGGCCGCGCAAAAGCAGGACGACCAGCTCGAACGTACATTCAGCAGCTATGTGAGGATACAGGTTGTTGTCCTGAAGACCTACCTAGGGCGATGAACGATAGGGAGGAGTGGCGAGAGAGGGTCAGGGATATCCGTGCTGCCAACACGATATGATGATGATGAAAGTAACTCTGTTGGGGAAAATTACTTTATCCGCCATATTTTCCTGATCTTGCTCCTTCTGATTATCACTTGGTTTGGTTTCTTTGTTTTAATGGCATATCAACCTTTGTAGGTTATTTAATACCAAAGCTATTCTCCTAGAAGAAACAGTAGTGGTGCTATTTAACCCATAGCTAGGAGGATAAGGGTGTTCATACCTTTCCCAAGGGTATTTGCCCGAAAGTGAACGTAATAGATCGACTGGAGTACGAACTCGCATACTACTATTCCGCAGTCCATGATTATCACTTGTTTAACAGAATTATAACTTGTTTTTAAGAATCAATTGGATGGTCTTAAGTTGACATCAAGAGAAGTGATGGAATATGAGTTGGTCTCGTATTTTGCATCAAAACGTAAGATCTTATAAATGTGGGATCTATAAGTTTGTTGACAGATGGAATAAGATTCTAGGAAACCGTAGATGTTATGTAAAAGATTAATTATTTCTATGGGTATAAGTTTTCTCATATATGATATATACTTTAAAATCGGGCATTATATTCGTTCTAACCTAATAATCTAAATATTACATTTTCAAGCAGAAAATACAAGAGAGGAAAACAATTTGACGATTTTTTTAAATTCTTTAATTGTATTGAAGAGTCATACTTTTTATGATTAAAATCCAACATTTCCCACCAAAATGAATTTGCCCAGTCTGATGGGGCAGTTGAATACACCGACTGCTTCTCTGCTGAGGGTTAAGACCACGCCCAACGAGTGTCCTGGATATAACACTAAACAATCTGATGGTGAGGTTCCAGTAATGCTGGGGCATTTGGAATCCGATGCACCCCTTCATTGCCATTGCTCCCAGGTCCACTCTGGCCCGGCGTAGTAGCACCTGATAGAGCCCTATCTATGGGTTAAATAGAACTAACTGCATACTTATGCTAAACTGAATTGTTTGACTAAACTGAATAGCTTGAAATAGAACTGTTTTTGACAATTAAACCATACTTATATTTTAACTGCGATTTTATGCTTAACTGAATTATTTGAAATGGAACTGTTTTTTGACATTAAAATTGTACTTACATTAAACTGAATTGTTTAATATAGAACTGTTTTGACATTTAACTGTAAACAAAATCTATACTTATACTTAGCTGAATTAGAACTGTTTGACTCAACTGAATTGTTTGAAATAGAACTGACCTTTTGCATAAAAAGGATTTGGCGTTAAATAACCCACAAAGGTTGATATGTCATAAAACCCAAACCAACCACACACACACACACACACACACACACACACACACACACATATATATATATATATATATATATATATATATATATATTACTAACAATATTTCACTATTTTCAGCCAACCAACCAACCAACCAAAATAAATAAATAGATATTAGGAACGACATTTTTGCATTTTTAAAATGTTCTAAATATCGGCTGCAAAAGTTTCCGCTGAAAAAAAAAAAAGATTAAAAAAACGTAACATCTTTGAATAGTTCCATCAGAAACCCTTAAATCGATAGTTCTGTCGACTAGAGCTTTAAAATAGACCAACTGCATCTATGCTGAGTTGAAAGACCTCATTCCTTCAATGAGTGTCCTGGATTATGACATTAAACCATCTGATGGAGAAGCTCCGGCATTGGAGAATTGGAGAATGTGAAATACCCCTTCATTACCATTCCTCCCAGGTCTACTTTGACCCGGAGTGGTAGCACCTGTCAGTGTCCAATCCATGGGTCAAATAGAACAAATTGTGTGCAAACAAATTGATGTTAAATTGGGACTGTTATATAACAGTTCTTGAAATCTTTTAACTGTGTGCAAAAAGTAACTCGGCTTCGTTTTTGAATGTTATCTATAAAATAGGTTTACAAATCATATATATATTTAATATGTATGTATAAAGAGGATTTGGCTTTTAATAATCAACAATGCTTGATATGCCATAAAACCCAATCAAACCAAATCACATATATTTAATATATATGTATAAAGAGGATTTGGGATTAAATAACCTACAATGGTTTATATGCCATAAAACCCAACCAAACCAAATCAAATATATTTAATATATATGTATAAAGAGGATTTGGCATTAAATAACCTACAATGATTGATATGCCATAAAACCCAATCAAACCAAATCACATATATTTAATATATATGTATAAAGATGATTTGGCATTAAATAACCCACAATGGTTGTTATGCCAAAAACCCAACCAAACCAAACCTTACATAAAATTTTAATGCATAATTTACAAATAAAATAATCTACCGTTCTTTTTGGCGATTGTTTTGCAGATATTTAAGACTAATTTCTGTAAAAAGAATTTCAACAGATTTTTAAAAACATTTTCCTGTGTATGAAAGATTCCACTTATAAAAATTTAGGATATTTTAGCAGTAATTTGCAATATATATATATATATATATATATATATATATATATATTGTAATTTACTGCTGAAACAAATAGATCCTAAAATCTACGTTTTCAACGAGCTACGATTGGAGCCAGGACCATATTTCTTCCATTTTTCACTTCTCAAATCTCCAAGAATAAGTCGACTTTGAACTTACGGCAAATTTGAACATTTTGGGAATTATTACCGAAATTTTGAGGCAATTTTCCTCAAATAAAACCCCTAAAATAAAAACCCAACAAACAAGAAACAAGAGAGAGAAAAAATATAGAAAACCTCTACTAATCGAAGACGTTGATAGTGTTCCAGCGAATATATATATATATATATATATATATATATATATATATATATATATATATATATCCCTACCCCTCCGCAGAAACAGGATGCAATACAAAGTCAAGTTTTTAGCGGAGTGGACAGCAGCACAATATCTTTTTTTTCTTGCTTAGCTGTGGCACAAAGGTGTATGAATGGGGCACCCAATGAGGCTTAAATTCACTCGTGTAGGTTTGCTAGTCTATTTTGCAAGACATTACACTACTTGAAGTGCTCAGACTCTACCACAATAAAATGAGTTATTTCGAAGTCCCTTAATATATATATATATATATATATATATATATATATATATATATATATGAGAATCATTAAATAAGTTTCCAGACTTTTTTCGTATGGGCACTTTTATTGATAGTATACACATGAAACTCTAGTCCCCTTCGAAGTAATCTCCTCCGACTGCAATGCACTTGTTGTACCGTTCTAACAACATCTAGGAGGCCCTATGGAAGTCCTCTTGTGTGAGCGTGTCAATGACCTTCGTTACAGCCTCTCTCATCTCTTCAATTGTCTCATAACAACAGCTTCTGAGCTTAGGAAATAAGTAAAAGTCACAGGGAGCAAGGTCTGGATTATAGGGAGGCCGAGGAACTGTCTTGATGCCTATCTTGGTCAAATAGTCTGTGACAAGGATGGAGTTGTGGACTGGTGCATTGTCCGGGTGGAAATGCCACCGACCCAATTTGAAGAGTGCTGGCCTCTTCCCTAGGAATCTCTTCCTGAACTCCCTTAAAACCTCAACATAGTAACCCTAACCCTTTGGCCAATCAACTCTGGTATATTGATTCCTACAGCTTTCATTATCCCTCACAGACTGCCTGCCTGCCTTCCTTGAATCTCTTATGCCACTCAAAAACTGATGCTTGATTCATGCAAGATGCTCCAAAAGCAGTCTGAAGCATTCCATACGTTTCTCTGGCATTTTCCAAGTTCAAAACAGAATTTTATTGCATATCGTTCTTCTAAAGTGTCCTCATGTTCAGATAGCATTTTTGAAATTCACGAGCTCTGACAATCAGGATTTAGTAGGGTGTATTTCAATTGCTGCTGTAGCTGTTCCTTTAAACTTGAAATCATTAAAATTGGTCATTCATCTCATAAGATGTATAGCAATTACATAGTGAATTTTCAAGACTCTATGACAATTTAAAATGCCTGTACAAAAAAGTCTGGGAACTTATTGAAGGCACCACGTATATACAAGCCAAGAAAATTTGTCTTATTTCATTGGTTCATTCTTTTCCTTTATAATACACACTATAAAAGATTACGCATACATTGTTCTCGAGCGAACCGTGAAAATAAATACTATTTACTTATTTATTTATGTGGAAATAGAGATTAGAAGGTTTATCAGATTATGAGTGAATGAAGCAGACTACTTCGAAATGAGTTCATGATTAGGGAACTGTAGTGAAATTTAATTCGACACTTAATTTCACCCAATCAGGATGAAATATTCTATTAAGCCCGGGCCTTTCTTTACGGGCAACAGGAAATTGGGTAAGCATCCAAACCCACTCTCTTTGGCTGGAGAACGTCGCCCAGTGCAAACGTCTCACTGCGGCTCTTATAGCAGCAGCATGGACACACAAGGGAACCCATCTAATTTATGGATTCCTCGCAAGGAATCCCAGTTGAATATAAATTAGTTGCATTCAACATGCCTCGCACAGGCACAACTTTATGTCACTCCAAAATTAACTATGTCGATCGACGCGTAATCCCGCTCTCGACACCTAGCTCTCGACACTCACCTCTGGGCCACCTTAATGGGGACAATGCAAACTCTCCACTAGAGACACGAAACTACACGTGACTCTAAAGTTCAATCCCCTCACACGTCCGACGACACACGCTACCATCTTAACCTTCTCAACTTCTCATAACTCAATTTCGTCTTAATGCTCACAACTTCTGCTCGAGTTTTGCAGCACCAAAAGCAAACCCAATATTCCATGCTGCAAATAAAAACCTATTCATAAAAATATATTTCGACCTTCGGCATCTTATCTTCTCATCATTCTACCTTTATTTACCCTTAAAACTTAGCGAGGGGACTAATAACACTAAGCGAGGAAACAACGTAAACACGCACACACGTTACAACCATTCCTCGCTAACAAAAACAAAAAACTCCGGCTAAAAATACTCCTATAGAACAATGAACTAGAAAGATGAACCTCTAGGAATTGAGCAAAAGATAAAAATTTTAACTTAGAACCAAATGGTATATACACAAATCAAAATCTGTCCAAGAGAATGAAACGAATAAAAATCTCTGAAATTTTGAGATACAAAGTGGTCCCCTAATCAAGGCCAAAAGACCAATATTCGCGTAAATTTCACAAGAAAAAAAAAGAATTTGCAATCTAGCGTACTTCGTCATTCTGGCGAACCACAAAGTGAAAATAAAAGAAAGCGAAAAGAGAGAAAGAGAGAAAAGTACTTAGATCTTGCGAGAGAACTAAAAAAGACCCTGTGGGACATGATGGTGACGGTGATACCAATTGTAGTTGGTGGATTTGGAACGATTTCAAAATGGTTGGAAAAAGACTGAAAGAATTGGACATCAGAGGAAGAATCAAGGTCATACAAACCACAGCATTGTTGAGATCGGCTAGAATACTGAGACGAGTCCTGGAAACCAGAGGAAACTTGCCGTTACTTAGACGTGAAAAGTCACGAGCATAAAAAACTTGCAAGAAGTATAATAAAAATAGATAGAGATACCAACTGTAATTGGTGCGCTCGGAACGATCCCCAAAGGCTGACCAAGGGGGCTGAAAAAGTTGAAAATTGGGGAATGAGTAGAGACCATCCAAAGTACAGGATTAGTGAGATCGGCCTGAATACTGAGAAGAGTCCTGGAGACATTTGAAAACTTGCTGTTACTCCGGTATTTGTTGCGCGATCCACCAAACGGACCAGTGTGGCACAAGGCCTTTTAAGGTGGGTCCGGAGGCAGGATCGTTGCCCAGACTCGGCTGGCATTCCCCAAAACGCCTCGGGTCCCATCAGCATTCCTTTAAAAAGAGGTGCCTCAGGCGCCAGGCGATAAGCCTACTGCCTCTGAGGAGGGTTAGAACTAGGAGGAACAGCCCCTTGAAGCTCGAGGAACGTTGGTCTTAGCGCGCGTGACATGAATGCCTTCTTCCTGGAATCTATGTCGGACGGCCCCGATCGGCTGCCACTGGAACCAAGACACACCTGACCCAATCCGTGTACCAGTGAACAGGGCCCACCGAAGTGTGCCTCAGCCCAACGTCGAGGAAATGCTATATTTCACAATGTTACATTTCACTCGAGTAAAAGACCATCAGTTAACGCTGGTGTGAAAAACTCACAACAAGAAATAATAATAATGATTTAGGAGGTACCCGTGGTGTAATGGTTATCGTCGTAGGAAATGGACACGGCGACACGAGTTCAAATCCTGGACCAGGCTAATTGCATTTCACATAGCACTAATACCCTTGGGAAAGGTATGAATCCAATTATTCTCCCTCCAGAATAGTTGGGCAGACTAGGTTCTTCAGCCTTGGTGAGGCAACTAGTCTAGGAGAAGGAAAACTCTGAATTCAAACCTGCTAAACTCCGCTTAAAAATTGACCTTGTGTCATATCCTGCTCGTGCGGAGGGGTTGGGTAAATATGAATAATAATAATAATAATAATAATAATGAAACCATTAGAGAGAAATTGAATCTCTTCTAATTGCAGTATAATACAATGCCGTAAGAACCAATTATATTAAATTGAAAATTGATAATACGAACGGAATAGCAAGTGTAGATTATGCGATGACGAAGACGAAACGATTAATTACGTAAAAAACAAATGGATCAAACTAGCGCAAAAGCAGAATAAGATGTACATGTCTGGGTGGGAAAGGTGATCCACTGGGAATTGTGCAAGAAATTGAAATTTGACCATACTGCTAAATGGTATATGCACAAACCAGAATCCGTCCTGGAGAATGAGACGTATAAAATTCTCTGGGAATTTGAGACACCTGATTCCGACCATGAGAACGGATCAAGTGATACAAAAAAAAAAAAAAAAAGAACAGAGAACTTACCATGAAGTAGGTTTTACCGTTCAACCGGAACCACAAAGTGAAAATAAAGGAAAGCGAAACGAGAAATAAGTACGTAGACTTTGCCAGAGAACCAAGAAAGCTGTGGGATATGAGGGTGACGGTGATACCAATGGTAACTGGTGAACTTGGAACGGTTCCCAAAGGATTGATAAAGGTTTCGAAGAGTTAGAAATCGGAAGACGAATCGAGACCAATCAAATTACAGCATTGTTGAGATCAACCAGAATACTGAGGAGAGTCCTGGAGACCCGAGGAGACTTGCTGTCTCTTATACTCCAGTGAAAGACCTTCAGTTATCGCTGGGGTAAAAAAGAAAATATTTGAAAAGGTGAGTGAACCACGGGATATTAAGGCCAACGAGTAAAATTTGGCCATTCTGAAAAATGTTACACGCACAAACCAGAATCTGTCAAAGAAAAATTTTCTGGGATTTTCAAATAAAAACGGATCACCCGATCACGGCCGGAAGACCAGATCTACTTTAAAGTTATTAAACAAGATTTGTCAATTAGTAGACTTCACCATTATACCATCTCACACATTAAATAATCCACGAAGGTTGATTTCCCATTAAATAAAGAAACTTATTTTAGAAACTAAATTATAATACCTTGTTTCATTTTTTTTAATTTCTTGTCTGTCTGCTAGACTTGACCCCGACACAGACTATTTGAATGCAAAATGTGTTATGCCAGAAAAACAACGATTTTTGAAATACTTCTGTGCATCCAGACTGTGTCGCAGACATCGATTCGTTTCGCCCCTCTTACTCTCCGACACTCACCCACAAAAATGTCTGTCTTGAACGTCAATCACCACTATTGTATTCGATCACCAGTCTCGTCCTTAAATGCTTTCTCTCGCCGTTTGCTACTTAACCCTCAGTCGACCTGTAGCAGAACGAGCGAGAAGATTTGAAAATCGATTCTGACAATGGCCATTTTGTTTGAAAGGATTTCTTTAACGCTTGTGAGAGAAAAAGTCTGCTTCTGTCATTTCAAAATACCCGCCGTTCGAAATACACACAATTTGTTCACCTTACAACAATCTGCGATACACACATCAGAATTTGTGCGCCGCGTGTTCTGATGCAGTCGTCTTGTATCCACCCAACACTTCCTGCACGACCAGGATTCGACACAAGGTCATTTTTTTTTAAATGGAGGACAGATGGTCAGAATTCAAGGTTTCTCTTTATCCTGAACTGTTGCTTTATTAACGCTAAAGAACCAAGTTCGCTCTTGTTGGAAGAACAGATACATTCACGCCTTTCCCAACGGCATTAACGCGAATTGAAACATTGATAATTTCGTCCTGCAGATACGAATATGATTGAGTTATGGTTTGATTTTAACGGCATATCAAGTCATATAGGGTTATTTTCTGCCTAAAGGTTAGGGAATCGCAATTATTGTATATTCATATTCCCATTTAAGAAGGGGCTTTGTTTGTTACGCGATCCTGTCAAATACAATTGATTTTTAAATATATCAATTTGACTCATAGATTGGATTCTGACAAGTCTGAGTGGACCCCTGAGTAATGACATAAAGAAGTACTCCACATTCGCCTGATCTCCAGAACTGTTTCATGTAATGCCCAGGACCATCCCCACTATTATCAATTTATTTTTCTTTTTTTGACGGGTACAACTCTTTAATACCGGCTCATTGGCCTAGTGGGTAGAGTGTTCGCAAATGGTCCGGGAGACATAGTTTCAATCCCAGATCGCGTCATACCAAAGACTATAAAAATGGTACTTGATGCTTTCTCTCAGGTACGTATCAAGGGTAAAGTGGAGCAATCTAGGGAAAGGAGTAGTGCCCTTCCCTATACCTCGGCGATGTAGCTATTGAAAAGGAAGCCTTAAGCGAATTTTTATCCTTCGGTCTCAGGAGGCCTTCCCCCCAGGCTTTTACCTCCTTCGGGAGGGTTGGGTTTATCGCCCGGCGCCTGAGGGGCCCCAAAAGGGGAATCCCGACGGGGCCGAGGGCATTTTTGGAAACTGCCGGATGCGTGTGGGCTACGGCCCTGCTCCCGGACCCACCATTAGGTGGAGCAGGCAACAAATACCGCTTTCGACAACGGTCGTCAACTTTACTGACCTCTCTTCAAAGGGTAAGATCACCTTTTAAACCTTGCTGACCAGGCGGCAGATAACAATAATATAATATGCTGTGTATATAAAAACCGAGAAGGCCAGATTATGTTTGACAATGCCCACCTAAGAGAATTAATTCTGCATTAAACTACTTTTATGCTCTATTTCGCCAAAATGAAAAAGACGGCAAAATCCCTAGATAAGATTTATAATCTTCATTTATTAAGTTTAGTTAAGTTAATACAAAGACCGAATACAATGTCTTTATTTGGTTTGGTCTTGTGGCATATGAACCACTTTAGGTAATTTAATACCAAATCCTCTTTATACAAACTGAGACGCGTGTGAATTACACAGATTTTGCAAAATGTTTTTTACACTATCAATTTATCTGCCATTTTGGCGATTTCTAAAATTCACTGTTATATTATATTAAAACATTAAAGAAGAATTGATCTACATGATAAAAAATACATTTTTTAAACATTATTTATTCAAAGGAATTAAAAATTTCTTAAAGATTAATTTCTTTGTAAATTTTATTTTTCTTTGCAATTCAATAAAATATTTTAAATATATTAAGTGGTTTGATTTCTTTGTTTAATGGCATATCAACTTTCTTGGGTTATTTAATGCCAAAGGTACCATTCTAGAAAAACAGTAGTTGAACTATTTAATCCATAGCTGGGAGGATCAAACGGTATTTGTGTTATATACTCATATGCAGATTCACGCAGAAAGAATCATAACGACGCGATAATAAAGACAAGCGAAGACTTCTTTAAAAAATATATCTCTCACTTTATTGTAAGGTTTGCGTGTGAGGGGGAGTTGGAGACCGAACAAAGACTGCAACATATTGACCTCACCAGCCCCTCCGGACATAGCCGTGTGTCGTTCTCGTTCTCCTCATGTTCAACTGGAGGCCCGGGGGCTCAGCTTTCTGCTGGCTTTCTCTACCACATCTTGTCTCTAACTCATCTGATCTCCAACTCGTCTGGTCTCCAACTCACTAACTTCCTGTCTACACCGAGTTATATAATAGTTCAATCGCCCACTCAATCGCCCACTCAATCTTTAGAATGGCATGTTTGATCGTCATCAAGAAGAAATAACTGTCATGCAGTTCAGCGGTCACTCTCTTCCGGTGCATCAGTCTATGAGTGTATCATGGGCTTTTACCTTGTCCCATTTCGTCAGCCAAATCTGCCTACGCGATTTCTTTTGATTACTGGCCATTGGAATGTGTCACTTCCTTCATGTGCATCACTTCGGAATGGCATGTTTGGCCGGGTCGAAGGTCAATATACAACATTTGTCCGAAAGTGAACGTAATAGAGCGACTGACGTTCGAACTCGCGAACTACGATTCCGCTTTATCCATTACACCACTTATGGGTGTTTATAATGCAATGATATTGAAAAAATAGTGTTTATAATCATTGACAATACTAAAATAGTGAAATCCAAAACCACTCCAATGTACACACATACAAAAAACGACACAAAGATATCAAATATCAAGAACGGGTAAAGCAGAATATGGTAAAAACACTCTTAAAAAACAGTATGACCTCTATATACTATTTACCCAACCCCTCCACCCGGGCAGGATATGACACAAGGTCACTTTTTAAGTGGAGTTTAACAGGTTTGAATTCAGAGTTTTCCTTCTCCTAGACTAGTTGCCTCACCAAGGCTGAAGAACCTAGTCTGTCCTACTATTTACCCATAGCTGGAGGGAGAATAATTGGATTCATACCTTTCCCAAGGGTATTAGTGCTATGTGAAATGCAATCAGTCTCGTATAGGATTTGAACTCGTGTCGCCGTGTCCATTTCCTACGACGATAACGACTACACCACGAGCACCTCCACTACACCACGAGCACCTCTATATAAACCCATAACTAACTGAAAATCCTTCAAACTGCAAACACGAGTGAGTCTCATTGAGTAGCCCATTAACAAGGCCTTGTGCCACGTATGTTCTCAGACGAAAGCAATAAGCTGGAAACATACACACATATAAGAACTAAATGAATTAAAAAAACACAAATCTCCTCGTGGACCTACCTTTTTTTAAATATATATATATATATATATATAGTACAATTTAATGGAGACTCAAACTCGGTTAAGTCGTCATAATAAATCTATTTCGGCGGAGAATATTATTGCTATATTCTCCGTCTCATCAGATGACTTTTTACATGTGTGTTTATGCCATATACATGTATATATGTGTACATATAAGCATGTTTCATTAAATAAGAAAACGAATTTTGTCTGTATAGTTTATTTAAGATCCTTTCAAGTTTTCAGATAAGTGTCTTAGTTTCAGGTTGAAATTGGTTGATGGATTTCCCAAAAATGTCCCGAGCGCTTTCGGACCCTTCATAGGCCATCATCAGGAGTTGCTTGCTTGTGTAAGGTGTGTTTGTTTTTTAAAAAGAGTTTTGAAAGTTTATCACCATAAAAAAAATATGGGAACCCAGAGTTGGATAAAACAGAGTAATTAATATATTTAAATAGAATACTATAGGAATACGCGATTTTAAAAAATACTAAAAGCATTTGAAAACGTTGTCGCTATTTTCAAAATTAATTCTATTGATTTTAGGTTTTTTTTTTTGTTTTTATATGTAGGGCTTCTAGGATTTGTAGTTGTAGCTTATCGATTTCGTGTGCAACTATAGTAGTGTTTTCAACTAGAATTTTTCGGAACTTGGAGTTAGGAATAGAATGGTTCTTAAGATGAAAGGCCATAGAACTGGAGTCATTAAGGTACTTTGTAAGTGGTCTGGAAATAGTTGTAGTGGTAAGACCAACATATACACTATTTTCTTTGGAGACAAAGTCTCCCAGGGGACATTTTAAACAAATGTACGACGTTGGTTCTATCGAGAAGTTCAGTAGATAAGGAAGTGTTATTGGAAATAATCAGGTTGCAGGTTTCTTGTAGTATTTAATAAGTCGAACTTTTTTTGGTAGAGTCGGTACCACGTGGGGTTGAGTTCTCTGGCGAAGAAGTAATCGTGTTGCCATTAGCGTCTATTGCAAGCCTCTTCGTAGATGAATTGAGGTCTCGGCAACCGTTGAACGGATGTATGTAAACAATAGTAATTGTGATTCATAACCGTTTAAAATTTACTTCGAAGCTAATATCTCCTCGTGGCTGAATGGTTAGAACCTTTGGCTTGGCGTTTGAGTCAACCGGGTTTTGATCCCAGCTACGGGAAGATACTGTCTAGCCACACTGATGAGTTCTGATAGAACGAAACAGATCTGTCTGTGGATGACTGTAGATATATATATATATAAGTATATTTGTATATAGTAAGTAAAGTTGGCGACTGTAGTCGAGGGCAACCCGAAGGCTCCCTTTTCAATAGCTACTACACCGAGGTGTAGGAGAGGGCGCTGCTCCTTTCCCTGGATTGCTCCGCTTTACCCTTGATACGTAACTTTTATTGCTGAGTGTTAAGCAAGGAGGTATCATGTACCATGAAATTCTAGTCCCCTTCGAAGTAATCTCCCCCGGCTGCAAAGCACTTATTGTACTGTTCCAACAACTTCTGGAAACTCCCATGGAAGTCCTCTTGTGTGAGTGTGTCAATGACCTTCGTCACAGCCTCTTTCATCTCCTCATTTGTCTCATAACGACAGCCTCTGAGCTAAGGGAATGACCAAAAGTCACAGGGAGCAAGGTCTGGACCATAGGGAGGCCGAGGAACTGTCTTGATGCCCATCTTGGTCAAATAGTCTGTGACAAGGATGGAGTTGTGGACTGGTGCATTGTCCTGGTGGAAATGCCACTGAACTCCCTTAAAACCTCAACATAGTACCCCTAACCCTATGGCCAATCAACTCTGGTGTATTGACTTCCTTACTCCTCCCACACCTCTCATCATCCCTCATAGACTCCCTGCCTTCCTTGAATCTCTTATGCCACTCAAAAACTGATGCTCCATTCATGCAAGATGGTCAAAAAGCAGTCTGAAGTATTCCATACTTTTCTGTGACATTTTTTCCAAGTTTAAAACACAATTTTATTGCATATCGTTCTTCTAAAGTGTCAGATTGCATTTTTGAAATTCACCAGCTGTGACAATCAGGCTTTAATAGGGTGTATTCCAATTGCTGCTGTAGCTGTTCATTTGAACCTGAAATGATAAAAATTGGTCAGTCATCTCATAAGATGTATAGCAATAACATACTGACTTTTCCAGAGTCTACAACAATTTTAAATACCTGTAAAAAAAAGTCTGGAAACTTATTGAATGCACCACGGATATATATATATATATATATATATATATCATCATCATGTCGTGCTGCTGGCACGGGTATCCCTGACTCTCTCTCGTCGCTCATCGCTTCTGGCAGATCTTCAGGGCTACATCCCGTATCCTCACATAGCTGCTGTGTGTATGTTCGAGCTGGTCGTCCTTCTTTTGCTTTGCCATATGCTTGTATAGTTTTCGTGACGGGAGGTAGGTCGCCGTATAGTTAGTGCCTTGCGGGGTGTTGCCGCCAGGACAGGTTCAATATTGCTCGCAACATTCTTGTGTAATTGCCGTCTAGCTTCTTCTTCAGCCGTTTAGTTAGCGTCCAAGTAATGCATCCATATAGCAGTATCGATACGACTGCTGCCTGGAAGAAACTGCGTTTCATTTTATCGGTCAGGTCTGATTTCCATGAATCTCTCTCCGGCATCATTATTAATAATTTTGACTAGTATTACCCTTCATCTTTTTAAATCTAGTTACCATTTATGCGTATTATCTTTCTTCCCCCCTAATTCACTTGTTTTGCATTCACTTTGAGCAAATTTCCTGTTCATTTATATTATCTAATTTTTCTTTTTTTTTTTTTTTTTTTTTTTAGTGCTGCATGCACTCCCTCCTCCACCCCTCCTGGCCATTCAGTTTGAGGACTTCAAGTAAGTATCTAATTAATTTTTAAAAAATCTTTATAATATGTATTTTTTTTTTTAATTTTATCTATTCATTTAATTATTTATCAGTCTTTATCTATCTCTCTATGTATTTTAATTTTTTCATTGATTTACGTATCGGTTTATTTTTATTTTGAATATTTCATTTTGTTTATTTATTGCTAAAATGCCACTCAATAAGGAAGTGCACAATGTGTCTCAAATTCACAAAATTCCTAGAAAAGATTAATTGCCTTACATACATTGATGACATAAAGGTATTTGCAAAAAAAAAAAAAAAAAAAAAAGAAAGAACTGGAGACTCTGATGTATAAGAATATACAGTCAGGAGATAGGAATGGAATCTGGCATTAAAAAATGTGCAATGCTGATAATGAAAAGAGAAACAACACAAGGAATTGAATTGCCAAATTAAGAAAGCATCACAACGCTTGGAGAAAAAGAAAACTGCAAGTACTTGGGAATATTGGGAATAGATACCATCAAATAGAGGTGAACGGAAAAATAAGAAAAAAGTATCTCAGAAGAACAAGAAAACTTATCGAAATCAAACTCAGCTGTAGATATCTCGTCAAAGGAATAAACACCTGGGCAGTCACCCCACCCTGATAAGATACTTTGAACCATTCTAGTTGATCAGATTGGTGGCAATTTATCCCTTGTTCAGTTTTCTTTGTGCTTCTTTACATTTACCATTGAATAAAGATTTGTTTTGTCTGGAGTTGAGTTTTGGAGGATGAATTCTTTTCCAATGGTCATTAGGGTTTTCGTGAATTTGTGTGTGTGTGATCTTTGGTGTCCGCTTACTCTTAAGGAGTTTTTCAAATTTACTTTGACTTGCTTTCACCTGGAAGAAGTCAGATGATCACGTCCTTTTATAAAAAAATCATAAGTATGAAAAATCCCGTTCAAATTTGAATTAACTGTGGGATCACGTATTGTTTGATCAATTGATGATAAATTTCTACTTGCTGGGTTAATATGTGTTGGTGCTTTGGAGATAAGAAGGCTTAATTTGTTATCCGGGTCAAATCTTCCTGATCTGTCCCCTAATGTACCCCAGGAGAAGGAAGGATATGATATGGTTAAATGATTTACAAAGTTTTTAAGCCTGATCATTTGTCTGCTCATTTGTTAGGCAAAAAATATACACGATTTTGTGTAGTATAACTCGCCAGGAATTTTCTTCTCGTTGAATTTTTATATTATTTTTATTCGGGTAAATGTCATTTTTACCCTTTTAAAAGCCCTGAGTGTTGATAGTTTTTGATATCTGAATTATTTTCTTTCTAAAATGTTTCTTGGAGAAAGATAACAGATTTTCATTAGCAATAGTAATTTGTTGCGACTTTCTTTCTGTCTATTGCAGTTACATTGAAGTATTCTGAATCTCATGTTTGATTTTTTGTTTAGAATTTTATAATTTTCTAGTTAAATGTAGGTTATCTTTGATTTGTATACATGTTTAAATTATATAAATATAAATATATATAAATTATATAAATACAAATTATATAAATAGAAATTTTTATATATGTATAGATAAGTATATATATATATATATATATATGCATATATATAAGTATATATATATACATACATATATATAAATATATGATTTTTTTATGAATCTCTCTCAGGCATCATTATTAATAATTTTGACTAGTATTACACTTTATCTTTTTAAATTTTTTTTTTTTGTTTGATTGTTGAGTGTCGTCCATTCTCACTGGTTCGTTCAGTTGATTTGATTTTCGTTAAGGATTTTGGTGAGGTCTATCATCCATTTTTTCAAGTTTCTCAAATCTGTTTTTTTTTTGTGAGCTTATGTGTGGGCATTAAACTGGTTTGGGTTTGTAGCCATTTGCTTGGTTGGTCTTATTTGTTGGGATATGTTTTCTTTGAGTTTTTCTTTCCGGTGTTATTTATTTCGAAATTTGGAGGGAGGACAAGTGATCTTTGTGGGGTATGGTATTTTTGCTGGAGATGTAAAGTTATCTATAGATATTATTTGTGCTGTGGTATGTATCAATATATATCATTTGTGTAGTGGTATAGATGTCTATTGAGGGTTCTTTTTGTTTAATTTGTTTTTTTTATTGTTTGGGGCTGTGTGAAGTTTATCTAACTCCTGAAATTTTTGTCAATCATTTGGATCTCGTTAAACTAGTTCTTCGATGAGGACTTTGTATTTTTCTAATTGTTTGTTATGGCTGATTAGGCTCTCCCTCAGAGCCACAGTAGCGCATGTTCTCTTTCATATAAGATTCAACTATTTTTCTAGCTTCAATAAATACTATATTCCTTTTATTCTTTACCTCCTTGATATAATCCACAAGATCTTGAAAATGCATGTTTTTCTTGGCAGTTTGAGCATTTAATTGCATCGGGAAAATATTCTTCCTTGTGGTGTAAATAAGGATAACTCCTTGTTTTTTATAGCTCCCTTTGAGGTATTGAGTTTATCATGCAGGTATGGCTTGCATTTTAAATTGTGAAAAAATTGCAATTAGAATAAGTGTACGGCATATTTTTGCTGCCCACTTCCACAAGTAGATGACCACTTCTCATTTTTTCCACAATTTGAAGGTTTGCTCTACTAAAGATGATTTTTTTCTATCAAAATGGGAACAATTTAGTTAAACAGGTTTCTTCCAATGATTCTAGTACTATAAATCTTGGGAATTCTGTTGGTTCATTTTCTAAATTAGATTCAGAGATTTCGCTTGCGTTTTATGCTTGTAGTGGCCAAATGCTCAGAGTGTTTTTCCGCTGAGTGTATCACCCACCACCCACCACCTTTGTTGGGAATTTACCAAGGGAAAACCCCATTTGCCTGGGGTGAGATGGGGATACATCGGTCAGTATACTCGTGTTAGGAGGGTGATTTCGATCCCCTGATAATTTTAGGCTTTCACGTTAAACAGTGATCAAAGTCTTTTCTCTCAACGAAATTGACCCTCAGCCTCCGCCTTCCAACACCTTTAATATAATAAAGTTGGGTAGGGTGTTTGCTACGAGAGCAATTTGAAAAATACGGTTGGGACAATCATTTAGATGCTAGAGCTTAACATGACCAGCTGATTTATTGGATCGAGCCTCTTCGACCGCCTGTCTAGCTCAATAAGGATCAAAGTTGAGTGTCGCAAGTCATACGACCATTTTGACAAGCGGGCCACAGACAACTTAGTTAATAGGTTTGGTTTGGTTTAGTTTGGCTTGGTTTGGTTTATGGCATATCAACCATTGTTGGTTATTTAACGCCAAATCCATTTTTATGTAAATAATCAGTTCTATTGAAAACAATTCGGTTTAGCATGAGTACACAGTTTAATTGTGAAAAACATTTCTATTTCAAACTATTCAGTTATATATAACAATTCAGTTTAGTGTAAGTACAGTTTAAATGTCAAAAATAGTTCAATTTAAAGCAATTCAGTTTAGCAAAAGCACGCAGTTTAAATGTAAGTACAGTTTAATTGTTAAAAAAAAACATTTTTATTTCGAGCTATTCAGTTTAGTCTAGCAATTCTACTTCAGCTAATTCAGTTTTGTAAAAGTAGAGATTTTGTTTACACACAGTTATATGTCAGAACAGTTCTATGTTAAACAATTTAGTTTAGTGTAAATACACTTTCAATGTCGAAAAAACAGTTCTATTTCAAAAAATTCAGTTAAGCACAAGCATGCAGTTCAAATGTAAGTACGGTTTAATTGTCAAAAACAGTTCTATTTCAAGCTATTCAGTTTAGTCAAACAATTCATTTTAGCAAAAGTATACTGTTAGTTCTATTTAACCTATAGATAGGACCCTTATCAGGTGCTACCACTCCGGGCCAGAGTGGACCTGGGAGCGATGGCAATAAAGGCGTACTCCACATTCCCCAAAGCTCCAGCATTGCTGAAACCTCACCATCAGATTGTTTAGTGTGATATCCAGGACACTCGTGGGGGGGGGTTCTTACCCCTCTGCAGAGGTGCAATCGGTGTATTCAACAGCCCCAGCCGACTGGGCAATTAGTTAATAGGATCCCGTCCTCAAGCATTACAGGTCACCAATCAGGGCCAATAGGTAGCCTCTTTGAGGCTCTTACCCCTCTGCAGAGGCGCAGTCAGCGTATTCTTCAGCCCCAGTAGATAGATAGATAGATAGATAGATAGATAGATAGATAGATATTGAGAAAATAGAAGACCTAACACAATGGGTGAGCCTTTCCGTAACTTTGAAACCTCGAGCTTCCTCCATTATTGTTGTGAAAGTCAAATTTTTCTGTCAGGATTTCCGCCGAAGATTTTAAAGGTATTTTCAAGTACCCTATAACTACTGAGCCCTCTCTGTACTCCAGGGTTCAAATTACGATGTGCCCTATGTATATCCCTGTCATAGGCCTTATATTGAAGTTATGTTTTAGTGTTGATAATTAATTTGTCTTTGCAGCAACAACAGTATGCCTGACAAGGCAACAACTTTCAGATATCGTTATCTCACACGACTGGGAAAATGTCTCCCTTTCCAGCCAAAGGGACACAGTATCCGCATTACAGCAACGAACAA
Organism: Sepioteuthis lessoniana; assembly: GCA_963585895.1. Taxonomy (NCBI): domain Eukaryota; kingdom Metazoa; phylum Mollusca; class Cephalopoda; order Myopsida; family Loliginidae; genus Sepioteuthis; species Sepioteuthis lessoniana. The sequence continues at coordinate 22,113 of CAUZXS010001919.1, forward strand.
TGTCTGGGAGAAAGCTGTCATCGTGGTTAGTACCTCTCTATCTTTGTATCAACGAGGGTCATTCAATAAATAAGGTGAAATATTGCCTAGGTAGTTGGCAAAAGGAAGTACTTTTTACAGCCGCACATTTTCCAAAGAAACCAATAGGCATGGGTCAGCATAACCTACTTTACTGACCGCTTCATCCGTAACTTTTTCTTTAACGGAGAGTCAATGTGTTTCCATTCAGTGGACTGTCTTTTCGATTCAGGCTCGTAATGGCAAATTCATGTTTATCCAATTTGGAAAGATATTTTTTTGACTAAAGCATGCTTCTCTGCACAAATCACACATTCTTCTGTAAAATTCACATGGTTTGCATTTCTCAGCCACCAAAAATTTAACGACAGACCTCGGTTCAAGTCGCCATTTCGAATATCTGCAAAATAGATATTTTTTCGGGATTAAAAATAATCTTTGCTATAAATAAAGCAGAGTTTTCATTTACTGAAAAAAAAAATTCTGAAAAAAAATATACTTTGATTTTTTAAAACACTTTCCCTTATTGAATGACCTTCGTTTAATATTATTCTGCTTGTTTTCAATAAATGACAACATTTATGAACCAATAAGGACACAAACTCTTAAATTTTGGAAAGTGCCAACCAAAGTCAAAGAGCTCTTATCAATAGACGGTACGTACTTACCCAAACCCTCCGCATGATCAGGATGTAACACAAGGTCAAAATTTAAGTGGAGTACAGTTGGTTTGAATTCTGATTTTTCACTCTCCTAGACTGGTTGCCGTACCAAGGCTAAATAACCCACTTTACTCGACTACTTACCCATAGCTGTGGAAGTGAGGAAATCATGGATTCGTGTCTTTCCTAAGGGCAAAGTGAATACAAGCAGCCTCTGTAAGGACTTGAGATAGATAGATAGATAGATATGAACTTATCGATTTCATTTTAAAGTAAATCAGAAAAAGAACGTCTCTTGATAAACTAGAAGATTGAAGTAAAATAAATCATGGTTTATTTGCGCAACCGTTGAGCTTTCCTACATAGGATCAGAGTGTAGTATATGTTCGATACCGGACATTTTTTTAGTTTAAATCAGCTACGCTTTTGACCAGTTATGGACTATATGATAAATCTGATCTCTTTGATAAAATGAAACAGGAATTCTTCCAAGCTGTAGCCGTCCCAGTACTACTATATGGATGCCCCCCTTGTACTCGAACGAAATGACTGGAGAAAAAGCTAGATGGGAACTGCACGAGGACGCTGCGTGCTATTTTGATGGAAGCAGCAGCTGAACGGCCACGTACCTCCTATCTCGCGAACTATCCAACTAAGACGAACCCATAAGCGACATTCTCATGTGAACTCTTACTGATGTACGCACCAGTGTTGGCCGACCAGCAAAAAATAACATTCGCCAGCACTATGTGAACACTGAATGCCGACTGGGACGGATGATGAGTGAGAGAGAGAGAGAGAGAGAGAGAGAGCGAGAGAGAGCCAGTGGTCTCCAATTTTCGGTTCGTACAAACCCAAAAAGCTTACAGAAATCTTATCCGGGTTCATAAAAAGAAAAAAAAATGGATTTAGTAAAGTTTGACGAACAATTTTGATCAATATGAATTAATATAAAAATAAAACTTATCCATTTAAAAGAAGGCGTTTCGGTTTTGAAGAAAATTTCATTTTGTGAATTATGTAATCTTTAGTCTGTTCCAAGAGAGGAAAAAAATAATTGTAGATTGCAGGATAAAGCACTAGCACGAAGAAGGCTAGAGAACCCACCAACTGAAATAAGTAATCGAAACAACAAACTTGATGATGATACACACATATGAACGGACATAGATGGACAAATAGATATGAACAGGTTAAGATATATCGATATGAACAGACTTAGATAGACAGATAGATTGTAATAGAATTATATATATATATATATATATATATATATATACGTATTTCTATTTTAAGTTAATACCCAAGTTTAACTATGACAGAGTGAAAAAAATCCAAATGATTTAACTTGATCTATTTTTAAAAAGATCTTTTTTTCTCCTGGGAGATTTTAATCAATAAAACGTATATTTATGCAAATTTTATTTGGTAGTCTGGATTTTTCATTCAATAAAATCTAGTTTGCCCAAGCCTCTTTGGTCAGCTTCATCCAGATGATCCGGAAAGGTAAAACCTGGGCAGATTTCGTCTGACCCATTAGGTACTTATATATATAAATATATATATGGAGAAAATTGAAAAACAAAGTAATCTAAAAGTGATTACTGTAACCATCATCAGGACTTGGATAACCATCATCAGCACTCGGATATCAACTTTAACTATGACAGAGTGAAAAAAATCCAAATGATTTAACATGATCTGTTTTTAAAAAGATCTTTTTTTTCTCCTGGGAGAAAATTGAAAAACAAAGTAATCTAAAAGTGATGAATTTATTACGAAGGAAAGTCGATGTTAAAAACTTTTGGTTTTTAATGAACTTTCATCAGGATTTTAGAATAGTGAAACGAATGTTGATGGAACAACGATGGTGGTTTAATAAAATAAAAAAAACAGGGGAAGAAGAATATATATACAAAGAAAGATCATGTAACTTGTTCAATCATTCAATCAGCGTTCTTTTTCGAAAAACTATCAAATGTTTATCACAGGCAATGATGGTGAACAAAAGGAGCATATAAGAGATACAACAGATTATATATATATATATATATATATATATATATATATATATATATATATATGAAAGTACATATTGATAAAATCCGACAGTATGAAGGTAGCAGAAAAAAAACATAATCAAATAGGTGAATATATTATGATGTAAAGTCGACGTTAACGTTTCGGTTTCAGTAGCCATCATCAGGACTTAGATATCAAAATAGTTCACATAGCGATGGATGCTTGCTGAGATGACAGGAGCAAATGAGAAATATACAACGAAAAGATACATAAACGTGCACATAGCGTTCATAATTAAAAAGACATTAGAACGTGTCTGCTACCTTCATATATATATATATATATATAGAGAGAGAGAGAGAGAGGGGTTGGTTTGGTTTAGTTTGGTTTGGTTTCTTTGTTTTAACGGTATATCAACTCTTTTTAGGTTATTTAATGCCAAAGCCATTCTCCTAGAAGAACAGTAGTGGTACTATTTAACCCATAGCTGGGAGGATAAGGGGGTTCATACCTTTCCTAAGGGTATTTGCCCGAAAGTGAACGTAATAGCGCGACTGGAGTGCGAACTCGCGTACAACGATTCCGCAGTCCATCGCTTTAACAATTACACCACGAGGACACCCGCAGAGAGAGAGAGAGAGAGAGAGAGAGAGAGAGAGAGAGAGTGATGAAAAGATTTGATAGATAGATAGATAGATAATGGAAGCTGTATTTAGAGATGAGTAAATTAATACATACATGACATGGTGTGAATAGCTGAAATAAACTAAAATGCTATTAATACATTGTACATATATTTTATGCCTTTATCGTCTTTTTATATTGCAGACGTGCAGCACCCTGGCTCGAATCACTAAGTACATGCCGGAAGAAGTCTTTCAGACAACATCGAAAACTAAAGGAGTTGGAATATTCACAACTGCCGAGACCCTAACTGTTTACCCGGAAAATACTGAACTTGCAGACCGTCCCGATTGTTTTCGTAAGAAATCTATCTCAACCTATTCATATCAATTGATTCATTTATCTGGATTTTCAAATCTATCTGTCTATCCTCGCCTGATCATATCTATTAATCTTTCTATTTGAATCTTCATATATATCTGTCAATCTATCATAGCCACCGCGTATCTATCTATCTATCTATCTATCTATCTATCTAAATCTTCGTATCTATCTGTCTATCATAGCCTGTTCATATCTATCAATCTTTCTATCTGAATCTTCATAAATACGAGGTGCCTTCAATAAGTTTCACTTTTATTGATAGTACACACATGTAACTCTAGTCCCCTTCGAAGTAATCTCCGGCTGCAATACACTTGCTGTATCGTTCAAACAAATTCTGGAAGGCGCCTTGGAAGTTCTCTTGTGTGAGCGTGTCAATAACCTTCGTCACAACCTCTTTCATCTCCTCAATTGTCTCATAACAACAGCCTCTAGGTTTTTCCTTGAGTTTAGGGAATAAGCAAAAGTCACAGGTAGCAAGGTCTGGACTATAGGGAGCCTGAGGAACTGTCTTGATGCCTATCTTGGTCAAATAGTCTGTGACAAGGATGGAGTTGTGGACTGGTGCATTGTCCGGGTGGAAATGCCACCGACCCAATTTGAAGAGTGCTGGCTTCTTCCGACGGAATCTCTTCCTGAACTCCCTTAAAACCTCAACATAGTTTTCCTTGTTGACTGTCTGTCCAGTGGGAATCTAGTGCGTGTAGATCATGCCAGTGCTGTCAAAAAAAGGGATCCTCAAAAGTTTGCACTGTCTAGCCTTCTTAGGTCTGGGAGAGCCAGCATACTTCCACTGGGAACTCTGTCCCTTAGTCTCTGTGTCATAGCAGTTGATCCAGCTTTCATCGCAGGTCACCAGAGCATCAAGAACTGCTGGGTCTGAATTGATCACCTCGACCATCTCCTTGATATCATGACAACGTCTTTTTTTCTGATCTTCTCTGGGCACCCTTGGGACAAATTTCGCGCAAATCTTCCGCATCTTCAGTTCCTCGCGAATAATTGTGTGTACAGTTCCTACACTGACATCAAACTGTGCACTTATTGTCTCTATAGACACACGACGGTCAGATCCATGAAATTCTTTATTCGGCCAATCAACTCTGGTGTTCTGACTTCCTTACTCCTCCCACACCTCTCATCATCCCTCACAGACTCCCTACCTTCCTTGAATCTCTTATGCCGCTCAAGAACTGATGCTCACTTCATGCAAGATGGTCGAAAAGCAATCTGAAGCATTCCATACGTTTCTCTGGCATTTTTTCCAAGTTTAAAACAGAACTTTATTGCATATCGTTCTTCTAAAGTGCCCTTACGTCCAGATTGCATTTTTGAAATTCACCAGCTGTGACAATCAAGCTTTAGTAGGGTGTATTCCAATTGCTGTTGTAGCTGTTCATTTGAACCTGAAATCATAAAGATTGGTCATTCATTTCATCAGATGTATAGCAATAACATAGTGAATTTTCAAGAGTCTACGACAATTTTAAAAGCCTGTACAAAAAAAGTCTGGAAACTTATTAAAGGCACCTTGTATCTGTCAGTCTATCATAGCCACTTCGTATCTATCTATCTATCTATCTATCTAAATCTTCAAATCTATCTGTCTATCATAGCCTGTTTATATCTATCAATCTTTCTATCTGAATCTTCATAAATACTAGGTGCCTTCAATAAGTTTCACTTTTATTGATAGTATACACATGAAACTCTAGTCCCCTTCGAAGTAATCTCCTCCGGCTGCAATACACTTGCTGTACCGTTCCAACAACTTCTGGAAGGCGCCTTGGAAGTCCTCTTGTGTGAGCGTGTCAATAACCTTCGTCACACACTCTTTCATCTCCTCAATTGTCTCATAACAACAGCCGCTGGTCATCGCTTTAACCATTACACCACGGGGACACCCTGTATCTATCTATCTATCTATCTATCTTAATCTTCATATCTATCCGTCAATCTGCGTCAATATACATACATACATACATGCATGTATGAATGTGTCTGTCTATCTGTCTATCGTTGTGTTATATCGCAGTCCGACATTAAAAGTAATGAATGCACGCAGAAGACAATGTTGGAAGTCAATGTTTATTTCCCGATGGTATTTGTCTCGCGCCCCACCTAGTGCGACAGTGTAGCACAAGGCCTTTTTAAGGTGCGTCTGGATGCAGGATTGTAACGCAGACAGGCTCAGCATCCCCCAAAATGCCTCGAGCCCCGTTAGCATTCCCTTAAAAAAGGGCGCTCAAGCGCCATGCGATAAAACTAGATCTTAGGCTCGAGGAGCGCCGATGTCAGCACACGTGACGTGGATGACAGCTTCCAGTTACCCATGTTCAGCGTCCTGACGATCCATGAGTCCAAGCAACACAAACCAATCCACTCATTGAGAAACATGGACAGTGTAAGGCTTAAATCGTAAGGTCTGCTCGAGAAGAGTTCCAGGCTCATTAACAAAATATACACAGTATATATATATATATATATATATATATATATATATATATATATATATATATAAATATTCTTTTCAGACTACCTCATTGTGCCAGTGAAGGGTGTTTTCATCAATATACAATATATAGCCTGTTCATATCTATCTATCTATGAGAGCTTTCATATCTATCCGTCTATCAATAATAGTCTGTCCATATCTATCTACTTAGTTTATGTTCATATCTATCTATCTTAGTTTATTCATATCTATCTATCTATCTATCTATCTATCTATCTATCTCAGTCCTTTCATATCTATCTCAGTCTTTTCATATCTATCTATCTATCTATCTATCTCAGTCCTTTCATATCTATCTCAGTTTTTCATATCTATCTATCTTGCTATCTATCTATCTATCTCAGTCCTTTCATATCTATCTCAGTTTTTCATATCTATCTATCTATCTATCTATCTATCTATCTCTTTCCTTTCATATCTATCTCAGTTTTTCATATCTATCTATCTGAATCAATATAGATTATGGGACAAGAGAAAGAAATACAACCATACAAATACGTCGAATAAATTAAACTTCTAAAACGAATATTTTATTCATTTATAACTTCTATCTTAAATAATATTATTTCCCGGATTTTATAACCTTCGCTTTAACATTATTTTCATCTTTCTGACGGGAATTTTTGAAAACATGTTATTACTTTAAAAAAAGGATGATTTGCTTTTTACATTGTGGTAACAGCATCGAAAAAGTTACGATTTTTTTTATTTATTGTGTTCATCTTCCCACACAAAACAAACCATAAGAAATACTTAAGTTTAACAGAGCGAAATGATTAAGTATAAGCTTAATCTGTCAATCTATCATAGCTACCACATATCTATCTATCTATCTATCTATCTCATTTTTATTGAATATAGAATTAAAGTCACATTTTCACATCTCTTTCATCTTTATAATGAACTTTTCTTAAAGGTTAACCCTTTTTATGGAATACTTTTTCTTGTCTTTTAATTGGAATCATTTTGAGATGAGGCTTCTTAATCTGAAAATTAATTTTTTATATATTGCGGACTTTTTGTCCTCATCTTGGTAGTTTTTGTGTTGTTTCTTCTTTCACTACGTTTCGGCCAAATTTCACCACTGACCTTCTTCAGATGATTTAACCGCGAGTTATTCAGGCGATTTAACCGTATCCCTAGTAATTACTTCAGGTGAATTAACTCAGCATTCCTATCCGAAGTCACGGTTAAATCACATGAAGAAGGCCAGAGGTGAAATTTAGCCGAAACGCAGTGAAGAAGAAACAACACAAAAACTACCATGATGAGGACAAAAAGTCCGCAATAAATAAAAAATTAAGTCTCGTACTTTTTCTGATAAAAAACTTTTTTCTAGAAGATACTGATTATTAAAAAGGTACTAAAAAGAAATTATCATTGCATTTAACCAAATAAAAACTATCTTAGCCTCTAAGACAGATTTTATACTTCCTAAATCTCATTAGTGTAAGCCGCTATTATGCGCAGATGTATATAAAACAGGTGTCCGTGGTGTAATGGTTATCATCGTAGGAAATGGACACAGCGACACGAGTTCAAATCCTGGACGAGACTGATTGCATTTCACATTGCACTAATAACCTTAGGGAAGGCATGAATCCAATTATTTTCCCTCCGGCAATGGATAAATAGTAGGGCAGACGAGGCTCTTCAGCCTTGGTGAGGCAACTAGTCTAGGAAAACTCTGAATTGAAACCTGTTAAACTCCGCTTAAAAATTGACCTTGTGTCATATCCTGCCCGAGCGGAGGGGTTGGGTAAATAGGATCTATCTTCATATTGGAGGGATAGGTAAATATGATAAAGCAGGTGTGTTAGCTGAGCGTCGGTAAGTATACAAACTTCACGGTAGCCACCAGCTGAATCTATGTAAAGTGAATGGTTCAAATAGAAACAACCTCTTAAGGCTAAAAATTAATATAACTTTTCCAATGTTTCTTTTTATGAGTTGCATGTATATCCACACACCATGTGAGGTGTATATATACGAGATTTGTTAGCTGAGCTTCGCTATGTATACCAATTTTATGGTATATACATAAAAGTCGTTGGCGACCGTAGTCGAAGGCGACCAAAAGGCTCCCTTTACAATAGCTATTACACCGAGGTGTAGGGAAGGGCGCTACCCCTTTCCATGGATTGCTCCACTTTACCCTCGATACGTACCTTATATTGCTGAGTGTTAAGCAAGGAGATATAAAGTACCATTTTTAAAGTCTTTGGTATGACGCGACCAGGGATTGAACCCAGGTCTCCCGGACCATTGGCGATCACTCTACCTACTACGCCAATGAGCTGGTATATATATATCGATATCCTGGCAGCAACACCCCACAAGACACCAACTATACGGCCACTTGCCTCCCATCACGAAAACTTTACAAGTTAGACGAACCAGACATGCAGGACACTGCTGGAGAAGCAAGGACGAGCTCATAAGTGATGTACTCCTATGGACCCCCGCATATGGCCAAGCAAAAGCAGGACGACCAGCACGAACATTCATTCAGCAGCTATGTGAGTATACGGGATGTAGCCCTGAAGACCTGCCGGAGGTGATGAATGATATGGGAGAAGTGGCGAGCGAGGGTCAGGGATATATGTGCTAGCGGCATGACATGATGATGATGATGATGTATATATATATATATATATATACAGGGAATTTCCCGTCGCATAGAGGTTAAAGTGCTGGACCATGACATTCTCTTAAGCGAGATCGAACTCAAGTTCCACAATTACGTTCACTTTTGAACTAATACCATTAGAAAAGAGTTGAACCCCAGTTATGGGTTAACTACTACCCCTATGTTCTTCTACAAGGGTGGCTTAGGCATTAAATAACCCCTAAAGATTCATATGTCATTAAAAAGAGAAACCAAATAATATATACTCGTTTACATATATATATAGTGATGTGGACCCAGGTTGTGACCAGGGAAAGACAACTCGGAGCACGGTGTAAGTTTAAAGATATATTGAAGTAACAAGATCCTGAGGAAAGTGGTGGCGTAAGCTAGGCTTACTTGTCAGTTGAATATCGGTAGAGTATCCAATATTGTAATTTATAAAGCGCTTTGCTTCGATGTGGCACAAGGCCGAATGAATGGGGCGCCCAATGAGACTCGAACTCACTCGTGTAGGTTTGCTAGTTTAGTTTGCTAACCGTTACACCACCAGAGGTGCCCATAGAGTATCCAATATTTCTCACGAGAGTACTTAGCTCTCGATTAATATAGAATTTGGAAGAGTCCATGAATAGGTAGGTAACAGTCCCATAACATATAGTTACACCAAAATAAAACTAATGGTTTTAACAAATAAAAGGTTGAGATAGATAGATAGATAGATAGATAGATATTAACAGGCTTAGATAAACAGATTGATAGATATTAACAGGCTTAGATTTATAGATTGATAGATTGATAGATATTAACAGGCTTAGATATATAGATTGATAGATAGATAGTAACAGGCTTAGATATATAGATTGATATATTTACATATAGATATTAACAGATATTAGATATATAGATGATATTAGATAGATAGATGAAAAGATAGATATGAATAAACATTTTCAATGCTTTGTTCATGAGTTACCTATATATCCAAATGATATATGCAACACTTTTTTTTTTTTTTACAGATAAACAGTTCAATAAAATAGAATGAATGTTACGTAGTCACCGAGAACTGGTGTGTTGATGAAAGCCGCTTGTCTGATTGGGTAGAAGAACTAAACACGCAACTCGCCTCATGTGGTAGGGTTTTTGCTGTTTTATTCCGTCCGTTCGTAGAAGGCCGTAAAAGTAAGAGGAAATGGATAACAGACTTTATGTATTAGGTAGGTTTTCATTCTACAAGGAACCAACTCATCTCGTATCTTTGCTTTGGTTGGGTTTGGTTGAGTTTTATAGCATGAAGGTTATTTAATTCCAAATCCTCTTTATACATATTATATGATTTGTAAATGCATAGTTTATAAGTTGGCGACTGTAGTCGAGGGCGACCCGAAGGCTCCCTTTTCTATAGCTACTACACCGAGGTGTAGGGGAGGGAGCTACTCCTTTCCCTGGATTGCTCCACTTTACCCTTGATACGTACTTTATAATGCTGAGTGCTAAGCAAGGAGGTATCAAGTAACATTCTTTTAAAGTCTTTGGTATGGCTCGACCTGGGATTGAACCCCGGTCTCCAGGACCACTAACGAACACTCTACCCTAGCGTCCCAAAATATATGCAACCCATTAATATGATAATAATTCATTATTGAGATAAGCGCAATGGTGGTCATTTGGAACATGTCCTGTAAAAAAATGCATTCTTTAAACTAGAGCTATCAAATCAATGTTTTTTTAATTGTTATTATATCAGCTTCCAGGACATGCAATCTTTTTTTGAGTTTCTTGTCTTGGTAATAAATCATTATCCAATAAATGGGTTGAATCTATTTTGAGATAGTTTTCAATGATTTTGTCTCCAAATAAGTAGTGATGCAAAATATTTTTTCTCTTGTCCAAAGCATTGTGATTGAGGATTAATAGTTGTTATAGTATACTATTTTCAAATATGAAACAAAAAAGAACACAACATTATTATCAACAGTAGTAGTAGTGTTATTAGCACTCACATGGGTCCCATATATATTGAGACACCCTGTAGATAATATTGTTAAACGAGCTTGAGTTTATTTGTTTGCACAGTTAAAGGATTTCATATATTTGTATTTTACACGAATAATTCTGATCACTATTAATCATTTGTTTGCACACAGTTAAATGGTTTCGTCGTGTCGATACTGCTATATGGATGCACTACATGGACGCTAACTAAACGGATGGAGAAAAAGCTTGACGGTAACTACACAAGAATGCTGGGAGCAATTTTGAACAAGTCCTGGAGGCAACATCCCACAAAGCACCTGCTGTACGGCCACCAACTTCCCATCACGAAAACCATCAAAGTTAGATAAACCAGACATGCAGGTCACTGCTGGAGAAGCAGGGACGAGCTTATAAGTGATGTACTCCTATGTACCCCCTCACATGGCCGAGCAAAAGCAGGAAGACCCTCTCGAACCTACATGCAGCGGCTCTGTGAGGATACGGGATGTAGCTCTAAGGACCTGCCGGAAGCGATGAACGACAGGGACGAGTGGCGAGAGAGGGTCAGGGATATTCATGCTGGCGGCATGACATGGTGATGACGATGATTTCTATGTAACAGTAACAATTTACCATCAGTCATTCGTTTGCACACATTTAAATTGCTATACGAGGATCATTAAATAAGTTTCCAGACTTTTTTCGTATGGACACTTTTATTGATAGTACACACATGAAACTCAAGTCCCCTTCGAAGTAATCTCCTCCGGCTGCAATGCACTTGTTGTACCGTTCCAACACCTTCTGGAAACCCCCATGGGAGTCCTCTTGTGTGAGCGTATCAATGCCCTTCGTCACAGCCACTTTCATCTCCTCAATTGTCTCATAACGACAGCCTTTGAGCTTAGGGAATAACCAAAAGTCACAGTGAGCAATGTCTGGACTATGGGAGGCCGAGGAACTGTCTTGATGCCCATCTTGGTTAAATAGTCTGTGACAAGGATGGAGTTGTGGACTGGTGCATTGTTCTGCTGGAAATGCCGCTGAACCGATATGAAGAGTGCTAGCCTCTTCCCTAGGAATCTCTTCCTGAACTCCCTTAAAACCTCAACATAGTAACCGTAACCCTAACCCTATGACCAATCAACTCTGGTGTATTGACTTCCTTACTCCTCCCACACCTCCCATCATCCCTCACAGATTCCCTGCCTTCCTTGAATCTCTTATGCCACTCAAAAACTGATGCTCCATTCATGCAAGGTGGTCGAAAAGCAGTCTGAAGCATTCCATACGTTTCTGTGGCATTTTTTCCAAGTTTAAAACAGAATTTTATTGCATATCGTTCTTCTAAAGTGTCCACACGTCCAGATTGAATTTTTGAAATTCACCAGCTGTGACAATCAGGCTTTAATAGGATGTATTCCAATTGCTGCTGTAGCTCTTCATTTGAACCTGAAGTCATAAAAAATTGGTCAGTCATCTCATAAGATGTATAGCAATAACATAGTGAATTTTCAAGAGTCTACGACAATTTTAAATGCCTGTACAAAAAAAAAAACCCTGGAAACTTACGTACGTATATTTGTAAGTGAATAGTTTGTATGCAATTTCATTTTTAATTGAGTCAAAACTAATTTGTTTGCACACTAGTTAAATGGTTACAAATATTTGAATACGAATAGTTCTATTTTTGTTTGAGCTCACTTGAGTGGTTTCAAATATTGCCATCTGGCAGAAATAGTTTTATTTGCCCTTAGTTATATGGTTTCAAGCATCGCAATGTAACACTAACAATTCAACTTAGCAATTCTTGAAAATCTTTAAATGTGTGCTTAATCAACACTAATATTTCTATTCGACATTATTCATTTGTTAACACACAGTTAAATTGTACCGGGCCATTGGCCTAATGAGTAGAGTCCGGAAGATGGTCTGGGAAACTGGAGTTCAATCCCAGGTCGAGTCATACCAAAGACTAAAAAAAATGGTACTTGAAGCCGCCTGGCTTAACACTCAGCATTTTAAGGTAAGAGTCAAGGGTAAAGCAGAGCAATCCAGGGAATGGAGCAGCGCCCTCCCCTAAACCTCAGTGTAGTAGCGATTGAAAAGAGAGCCTTAGGGTCATTCTCTACGAACGTCATCAACTTTACTTATTACTACGTAACACTAACAATTCAATTAAACAGCAGTCATTTGTTTACATACCGTTAAATGATGAAACAACTCTATTTCTCACAATTCAATTTAACGTAAGTCATTTGTTTGTACACAGTTTAAAATGCTCAAACAGTTCAATTTGACTCATACATAGGACCCTGACAGGTGCTACCACTACGAGTCAGAGCAGAGCTGGCAGCAATGACAATGAAGGGGTACTCCATATTCCTCAAAGCTTCAGGGCTGGAGCCTCACCATCAGATTGTTTAATGTCATATCCAGACACCTCTTATCTTTGAACGGTTCGATCTATTGCTAGTTTTCTCATGAGGTCAAAACGAAAAACCAAGCTTCTTTTATGAGGGTTCACAAAACACAAGACACTCACTTCCATTTTGCCTGGGTGGCATAGTCTGATCAGCCACTTAGACGGCCTGTCGGCTTTGTTGATTTCGATAGTTTTTGGTTCGATACTGCTATATAAAGCATATCTTGTAAAACCCAGCGTACCGGACGAGAAATTGAGCTTTGTCAACCTGGCTTGATTTTTTTTATACATTTATTCCGAAATTTAATGAACTTATCACACAATGAGGGTAACGGTTATATGATACGCGTGCTGTGTAAAGATTTTAAGGTTTCGCCAAAATACACGGAAAATACGGTCATTTATCAAATTTACTTAAATTATAAGTAAAAGTAAAGTTGGCGACCTTAGTCGAGGGCTCCTCGAAGGCCCCTTTTATAATAGCTACTACACCGAGGCGTAGGAGAGGGTGATACTCCTGCCTCTGGATTGCTCTACTTTCCACTGATCCGTACCTTATAATGCTGAGTGTTAGGCAAGGCGGCATCAAGTACCATTTTTTGAGTCTTTGGTATGACTCGACCTGAGATTGAACCCCGGTCACCCTGGCCATTGGCGAACACTCAAACCATTATGCCGATTGGCCGGTACTTGAATTATAACTGTTCCTAATTATTAGCGAAGAGTAATTAAGACTATTTAAACAAGAAAATAAGCCTTAAATTATTTCATATACAGGTTGTTGAGGATGGATCGCGTAATCAATATAAAATAAATAGAAATCAGAATATCAACAGAGTTTTAAAAAATGATAGTGAACTTGGTTAATAAGGGATATGGGGTCCTTTTATTGAAACGACTTGGATAAGGCGAAAGTCCAAGATGGTACATGTCAAGTTCTGGATCTCCTCCGATGAAATTCCACGTGATACATACAGTATTGCCAGCCACAAGTCCTCTATGATTCTAAATTGGCGTCCATTCTCGTAAACTTATCATTTCAGATTGCCCCCAAGTTTTCGAGTGGATTTAAGTCTTGAGAATTGGCAAGCCAGTTTATCTTCCGAAGTTCACAGAAAGCTAATCGTTGCTGTAACTCACGAGTGTTATACTCTGCATGCGAGGAAACATTATCTTGCATAAATCCTTTGCTTTTTTTTTAACCAAGGTTTGATATGCTCTTTCAGTAAGGTTATATAAGGATCTGCAGTCATTTTAATACCGTCAGGCACTTTCTACAGACTAACCATGATACCTCTAATAATACCAGCCCAAATTATAAGACCTCCTTGTTAACATCTCAAGCATTGATGACGATCTTGACCATTTACGAAGCATTCTTTGTTCCAACCGTCCAGGCCATTAAGGGTAGCACGAGATTTATCCATGAACAAAATCGAGAAGTTGAACTGCTTGTTATCTTCTACCCTCTTAGGACACTTTTGTACGGGCATTTTTGATATATAGAGGCATTGTCACTGGTCTCACTGGTGTCCCGACCTTTTTCAGAAGACGACGTCAAATAGTTGTTTCTCCAGTGGACCTGAAAATTTCTCCGCTTGTTACACCTGATTTATTCATAGCTTTTATTCGTAACACTTAACGTCATCGGCCCTCTTTGTAGGAGCTAAAACAGACATTTTTACATTTTGGCGATATCTTCCAATTATTTTAGATATTTCGAATGTTGATTTACCTTTTCCGAGTTCAGATGTAATAATAGACTTTTCAGAAGCTGTCATTTCCTATTTGCAACCCGTAATTGCATAAAGTCACGTGTTTAGAATCGAGATCACTTAAAAAAAAATGTGTTCCCCATGAAAATTGCTACAGTTTGTTAACACTTGCATTTAACTTTACAGTTTTTACACAACACGTGCATATAACTATTGATATTATTCTGTGAAATTTTCGTTTAATTCCAACTTGTAATCTTTGGACGAAATGGAAAATCATTACCTCGTTAATAATTCGTTACAGAGTGTATATAAGCCAATTTACATTAATCTGTGGGGATTTAGGAATTAACAGTAAAACTCCCAACCGGATATTGACTCGTCGGCTGCCACATACAAAATGTATAAACGCGTCGCCACGCATAAGGCTCCACGCATCCATCCGGTTAAAATCAGAAAAAAGAAAAATAATAAAAAGTAAAGTAGCCAATGGGAAGCGGTCGCGCCAAAATTAGAAGGATTTTGGAGTAGCGAATTTGGAGCCGGTGTAGAGAGATAAATACTCAGGATTTCTGTGAACCGATCTCTTTTTCGAGTAGTGACGTCGAACCGACAACACCGATTTTGCCGTCTGGTGTTTTTGGGCACCACGCTGCGTCTTGGGATGTAGCGTTGGTTAGTCCCTTTACCAAGTAAATAAAGGAAAGTATGGAAGAAATGTTTTCGTCTCTTATCTGTTTCTATCTTTTCTTTTGTATATTTCTTTTGGGACTTTCTTTGGGTAAGGCATTGCGCCAGCCAGTCAACGTGGGGTAAAATAATATAACCAAAATAGGGAGTCAGATATCTAACGGCAACACAGTCTTGCCCTTAGCCCCTGACTTCCTAAATACCTTTTAAACCCCACAAATCTATCTTTATTCCAACGTTTTCACATCTATCTAAGTCTGTTCATATATATAGATCTTAATCTGTTCATATCTATCTATCTATCTCAGTCTTTTCATATCTATCTATCTATCTATCTATCTATCAATCTATCTCAGTTTTTTCATATCTATCTATCTATCTATCTATCTATCTCAGTCTTTTCATATCTGTCTATCTATCTATCTATCTCAGTCCTTTCATATCTATCTATCTATCTATCAATCTATCTATCTCAGTCTTTTCATATCTATCTATCTATCTATCTATCTATCTCAGTCTTTTCATATCTATCTATCTCAGTCTATTCATATCTATCTATCTATCTATCTCAGTCTATTCATATCTATCTATCTATCTATGTTTACACCTATCTATATATCTATCTATTGTAGCCTGTTTACATCTCTCTCTCACTCTCTCTCTCTCTCTCGCTCTCTCTCTCTCTCTCTCTCTCTCAACATATATATATATATATATAGTGACACGCATAAGTATTGGATACATGTTATTTTCTGTTATAACTCTAGTTTATGTTCGCCATTTTGCCTGATATTTGGTAAGTAGTATCTCGTAAATTTGGTTTAGTTGTATGTGGAAGGAAAATTAAAAACTCATGGTTGAATCCATTTTTTTTTATCCAAGTTCAAAATTACCCTAATGGAAAGTTCACCTACCTCGGAAGCAGTGTCTCATCAACCGAGAATGACATCAACATGCGACTAGCAAAGGCATAGACAGCTATTGATAGGCTATCGGTCATATGGAAATCAGACCTGACAGATGAAATAAAACTTAGTTTTTTCCAAGCAGCGGTCTTGTCCATAGTGCTATATGGATGCACTACATGGATGCTAACTAAATGTATGAAAAAAAGGCTTGACAGTAATTACACAAGAATGCTGCAAGCTGTATTGAACAAGTCCTGGAGGCAATATCCCATAAAACAGTAGCTGTACGGCCACATACCACCCATCACGAAAACTATCCATGTAAGACGAACCAGACATGCAGGACACCGCTGGAGAAGTAAGGACGAACTCATAAGCGATATACTCCTGTGAATCCCTTTACATGTACGAGCAAAGGTTGGACGACCAGCTAGAACCTATATACAACATCTCTGTGCCGATACAGGATGTAGCCCGGAAGACCTACCGGAAGCGATAGACGATAGAGACTGGTGGCGATCCAGAGAGATCCGTGCTAGCAGCGCAACAAGATGATGATGATGATGATGATGATATCCAATAGTGTATGGTTATCACAATCTCATTTGGTGGATTTGTAGCGGACAAAATGTGGTATAATTTGGACAGTGCTCAATAAAAATAAATAAATATATATTAGTTTTTATTTATGTTTATAGCATGGGTGCTTATCGGCAACCACAGGTTTCATGCCGTCTATATGCGACAATCATCAGGCAGAGAAAGAAAGATTTTCGAAAAATCGATTTTTTCTTTCGATTTCTCCAAAGTCTTGAAACCAGTGGTCGCAGATAAGCACCCATGCTATTAAATATATCTAAAAACTAATATATTTTAATTTATTATCATGTTATATTGTTGTATCGTGGTAAGGAAAAGATACACAGTAAAATAGAGTTAATCATTTATTAACTGAAGTGGTACAGTCCGACAAGTATTATAAGTCTCGCGCTGTTGGTGTAACGTCCGAAGTTGATCTTACTACTGACCGGCGTCATTCAGAGCTATCTCTCTACTTCTCCTTCCGGTTCTGCGTCTGCTTCTGCTTTTCCGAGATTAAGAGACACGGCGTCTTTTATACTTCCGCGATACCGGAAGTCACGTGGTACGAGCCACTATACAACATACATAATAGCTCTATGATAGATATTGAACACTCTCCAAATTATATTGCATTTGGTCGGCCACAAACCCTCCAAGTGAGATAGTGACAACCATACACTGTTGCAATATATATGTGTGTGTGTGTGTGTGTGTGTGTGTGTGTGTGTGTGTGTGTGTGTGTGTGTGTGTGTGTGTGTGTGAAATATATTTTGCCCTGGCAATGTATATATATATTTCGCTAACCTTCTGCATTAAGTAGAGGCTTTTTTTATGTGACATTCTCACTGCGGTTTTTTTTTTCAACTATAAAATGAAATAAACCAAGGTGAACACTTATAACTCTGAGGTTCACGTGCCCGATCTTCATGTGAGCTTGAATCGACATGTCTGATGTAAGTTTGTAATCTTTTTCCACTAATCTCTATGTTAATAGGCACTGCACTGCCGATATTACGGTATATAGTAAATGCTACTCAGATCAAAATACTGGGTTTATAGTCTATCGTAAAATATTAGGTTTCTATAGCAGAAGAATGGTGTACCAATGTGCCAGAGGTACATATATAATTTGGCTTGTATTTAGCATTGGGTAGTGACCTTTTTTTAGTTGGTGGCTTTTCTAACAGGGGTGTACTAAAAACCGAGATATTATTTTGCTCCGAGCCAGTTTTATACCAACTTTAACTTGTGGTCTTTCACTGGAATTTGAGTGACAGCCAGTCCCCTTAAGTTTGCAATACACTCCCAATTATTATATCCGATTTTAGTTATACTGTGGTCTGAATGCTTTAAATTCTTCCTCTGATGTTCAGTTCAGCGAGCTTCCTTTCAAGATTCTAAAAAGTCTGTTCCAAGTGTACCAACAACAATGGGTATCACTGTCACCTTCATGTTCCACAGCTTTTTCCAGCTCTCTGGCAAGAACCAAGTATTTGTTTATCATTAAGCTTCCTTTTATTTTCAATCGGTGATCCACTGAAAGGGCAAAATCCACAAGATGTCAAGTTCTTTTTTTTTCTTCTTAATCAACACAAGATCAAATGTTTTGGCCAAGATTGGGTTATCGGTTTGTATCTCAAAGTTCGAGACAATTTTATGGGTTTCATTTTCTATGACGGACTCCTGTTTATTCTTTTAGCATTTAGTAGTATGATCAAATTTTAATCTCTTGCACAATCCCCAGAGGATCACCGTTCCCACCCAGTTGTGTATAGTCTTGTATTCCTTTTGTCTTAGTTTACTGTATTTGTTTGTTATGTTTGTTTGTTTTGTTGTTTAATGGCATATCAACATTCGTGAGTTATTTAATGCCAATTCTATTCTTCTTGAACAGTAGTAGTACTGTTTAACCCGTAGCTGGGAGGATAAAGGGGTTCATACCTTTCCCAAGAGTATTTGTTCGAAAGTGAATGTAATAGCGCAACTGCAATTCGAACTCGCTTACTACGATTCCTCTGTCCATCGTTTAAACCATTACACCACAAGGACACCACCGCTTACTATTGATTATGATTAAACGTTTCATATCTGTCACCACATAATCTACACTTGATATTCTTTTGCGTATTATCAATTTTTTGGTTTGATCTTGGTTGGTTGGTACATCAACCTTTGTCGGTCATCTAATCCTAAATCCGGTTTATATATATATATATATATATATATATATATATATATAATTTGTAATCGAATAGTTTGTAGTTAACATTTTAAACATCTCAGGCACAGACCTGATTTTTTGGCCCACAGTTAAATGGTTTAAAGTATTGCTATGTAACACTAACAATTCAGTTTAACATCAGTCATATGTTTGTACACAGTTGAATGGTTAAACAACTGTTTGACTCATAGACAGGAGCCTAACGGGTACAAGCCAATCAGAATTGACCTGGGAGTCTTAAAGAGGTATTCTACATTTCCCAAATCTCCAGGACTGGAGCCTCACCCACAGATACAGTTTAGTGTCATATCTAGGACTCTTTTTGCTTTAACATAATTGATTTTTGTAGCATTATTTGGTGCTGCTATTTACTGAGATTCTGATTCTCTTTTATGGAGTCTTGCTATTATTATTATTATTATTACTGCACCAATATCTGTGTTAATATCTACTGCAAGACCGACAAATAATTAGGCTTGTAAAAAAGTGAAAGTTGGCGACCGTACTAGAGGGCGACCCAAAGGTGCCCTTTCCAATAGCTACTACACCAAGTTGTAGGGAAGGGCGCTACTCCTTCCCCTGAATTACACCACTTTACTCTTGATACGTACCTTATAATGCTAGGTGTTATGCAAGGAGGTATCAAGTACCAATTTTAAGACTTTGTTAAGACTTGACCTGGGATTGAAACCCGGTCTCCTGGGTCATTGGCGAACACCCTACCCACTAGGCTTGTAGCGTGTAGTAAAATATCACGCTTCCAGTTTCAAAGGATTAACGGGTTTGTATTTTCGATATTAAAGTTTGCTGCTTTTTATTTGCCTTTTAGAAACCTGTACAGGATCTTGCAATGACACATGCACCTTTGACGGACGGAAATATGCTGAAGTTGCCGGATTAACCAATTCAATAAGCCTTTCAAATATGGAATCTATTTTATGTTTACCGTTTGACATCTACCAGGGGGCGGAAAACATTCTGACCCACGAGTTTGCACATCTTGTACACAAGTCTCTCAGTGAAACCTGGAAAAACAAGGTCAGTACGAGAATTTTCCCTTTGACGAAATTTTTAAGAAAAGCTTTTTCACTCTTATAATTTTATTAGGAGTTTTACTGTAATTTATTATCTTTGGTTGGTTTCTTTGTTTAATGGCATTTCAACCATCGTGGATTATTTGATGACAAATCCAACCTTCTCGAAGAACAGTAGCGGTGCCATTGAACCCATAGCTAGAGGAATAAAGGAGTTCATGCCTTTCTCAAGGTTATTTGTCCGAAAGTGAACGTAATAGTGCGACTGGAGTTCGAACTCGTTTACTTTAGGGTCGGAGTCAAGCACGTTAGCATCTACGCCACAGGGACTCCCCTTACTATTATTCCTTTATATCCCATTGGTCTAATGAGCAGAGTGTTCGCCAATGGTCCGAGAGACCAGGGTTCAATCCCAGGTCGAGTCATACCAAAGACTCAATGCCGCCTTGATGCCGCCTTGCTTAATGCTCAGCATTATAAGGCAAGGATATAAAGTAAAGTGGAGCAATCCAGGGAATGGAGTAGCACCCTCCCCTACACCTCGGTGTGGTAGCTATTGAAAAGAGATCCTTTGGGTCAACCTCGACCAATGTCGCCAACATTAATTATATCCCATTGGCCTAATGAGTAGAATGTTCACCAATGATCCGGGTCACTGGGGTTCAATCCCAGGTCGAGTCATACCAAAAACTCAAAAAATCGTACTTGATTCCACCTTGCTTAACGCTCAGGATTATAAGGTAAGGATTAAGAGTAAAGTGGAGCAATCCAGGGAGTGGAGTAGCGCCCTCCCCTACACCTCAGTGTAGTAGCTATTGAAAAGGGAAGCCTTGATGGGGTCATCCCCGACAAAGGTCACCAAGTTTACTTTTTATGTCGCAATGATAAAGGTCAATACGTTCTTCATCATAATCATCATCATTATTATATTAGTCGTAGAAGGACATTTTTACCTAGCCCCTCCACTAAGGATAGGATGAGATACGAATTCATCTTTCAACGAGGAGTACTGGATTGAATTAGGGGTTTTACATCTCGTAAACCGGTAGCTGTACCATGGCACAGTCTGCCCATAGCTGGCAGGAGAACAGATAAATTAATGCCTTTCCAAAGGGCATTAGCGTGAAGGGAAATGCAAAGCAGCTTCGTCCAAGACTCGAACTTGACTCGTTGTGTCCTGCTTATTGCTTTTTATCCCATCATGTAAGTTGGGTTTAGAATACTCCGATGATCCGCACAAAAAGGTATGTCCTGGGTAAGACACTACACCGGTGGCATTACTCCCGGGTATACTCTAACGAGTAGCGTCCAATCTATGCGTCAAATTTCAAAATTATTAGTATTAGATAGGAATGCTTGAAACCATATACGTGGTTCCTCCAATAAGTTTCCAGACTTTTTTTGTACAGGCATTTAAAATTGTCGTAGACTCTTGAAAATTCACTATGTTATTGCTATACATCTTATGAGATGACTGACCAATTTTTTATGACTTCAGGTTCAAGTGAAGAGCTACAGCAGCAATTGGAATACACCCTATTAAAGCCTGATTGTTACAGCTGGTGAATTTCAAAAATGCAATCTGGACGTGAGGACACTTTAGAAGAACGATATGCAATAAAATTCTGTTTTAAACTTGGAAAAAATGCCACAGAAACGTATGGAATGCTTCTCGACTATCTTGCATGAATGGAGCATCAGTTTTTGAGTGGCATAAGAGATTCAAGGAAGCCAGGGAGTCTGTTAGGGATTATGAGAGGTGTGGAAGGAGTAAGAAAGTCAATACACCAGAGTTAATTGGCCAAAGGATTAGGGTTAGGGTTACTATGTTGAGGTTTTAAGGGAGTTTACGTAGAGATTCCTAGGGAAGAGGGCAGCACTATTCAAATCGGGTCAGTGGCATTTCCACCAGGACAATGCACCAATCCACAACTCCATCCTTGTCACAGACTATTTGACCAAGATGGGCATCAAGACAGTTCCTCAGCCTCCCATAGTCCAGACCTTGGTCCCTGTAACTTTTACTTATTCCCTAAGCTCAGAGGCTGTCGTTATGAGACAATTGAGGAGATGAAAGAGGCTGTGACGAAGGTCATTGATACGCTCACACAAGAGGACTTCCATGGAGCCTTGCAGAAGTTGTTGGAACGGTACAACAAGTGCATTACAACCGGAGGAGATTACTTCGAAGGGGACTAGAGTTTCATATGCGTACTATCAATAAAAGTGCCCATACGAAAAAGCTCTGGAAACTTATTTAATGATCCTCGTAACTGTGTCTATACTTGTATTAGATCGGAATACTTCATACTATATAACTCTTCGAACAAATGAATGTTACAATTATCAAATAGGAATATTTATTTGAAACTATATTATTGTATATGAATTATTAGTATTAGATAGGAATACTTGAAATCATAGAACGGTATGCTAATAAGTACAATTAAAAATGATTGCAATAGAACAATGAAAATATAATTATCATTATAAAACATTTATAAAAACAGCAACTTTTGACATAAATAAACCAAAACATTTTTAGAATTATTTGTATTGGATAGGAATACTTGAAACTATTAAACTAGATGCAAATTATTTATATTAAGAATAGTTACTTGACGCTGTAATGGTTTACTGAGGATTATTATCATTATCGTTACTTAAAACCATATAATTATGCGCCAAGAAATGATAATTATCAAATAGGTATAGTTAATTCAACCATATAACTGTGAGCAAATTATTTGTATTAGATAGGAATACTTAATATCATAACTGTGTTCAAAGAAATGACTATTATTAATTAGAATTAATAACTTGAAACCCTTTAATTATTAGTATTAGATAGTTATACGTGGAACCATAAAACTGTGTGCAAATTATTTGTATTAGATAGGAATACTTAATATCATAACTATGTTCAAAGAAATGACTATTATTAATTAGAATTGATAACTTGAAACCCTTTAATTATTAGTATTATACGTGGAACCATGAAACTGTGTGCAAATTATTTGTATTAGATAGGAATATTTGATATAATAACTTTGTGCTAACAAATGATTATCGACACAAATGTTGTTGAAAGTTGAAATATAGTTATGATTGCAATCAAACATTTACCGAGGAAGCAAATTTTGGCATGAAATAACCCACACGTTGATATGCCGTTAAAGAAATATGCTTAAACCTAAACCTGCTTTTTGTCACGAGACCATATCCTCTTTATAATTATATCACTCCTAGCGATTTTTTCACGCCTACGTTAACTGATTATCTTTCACTGGAGTCTGAGTGACATCAAGTCTCTTCAAGTCACCAGGACTTTTCTCAGTATTCGGGATTATGTTAACAATGCAGCAGTTTGGAGGGACTCAGCTCGTCCACCGATGTCCAACTCTTCCAGCCCTCTTTACCAAGCCGTTGGGGATCGTTCCAGGCGCCCCAATTACAATTGGTATCACCGTCACCTTCATGTTCCTTTGATTTTTTTAGTTCTCGGGCAAGGTCTAAGTACTAGTCTCTCTTTTCGTTTTCTTTGATTTTCACTGTGGTCTACAAGTCTGTAGGCTCTGATATTCTGACCGAAATTAGGTGCGCTGTTTGTATCTCATAATCCTAGAGAATTTTGTGTCTCATTCTCCAAGATGGATTGTGGTTTGTGTATGGACTATTTGTAGTATGGTCAAATTTCAATTTTTTGCACAGTTCTCGGTAGATCGCCTTCACCGCCCAGTCAGGTTCTACTCTTGAACTTTTTTCACGCTAGTTTGCTGAATACGGTAATTATGTGATGAATCGTTTTGTCTTTATCACCACATAACCTACATTCACTTGCGTCTTATCTATTATCGCTTTAACTTTTTTTGTGTGTTTTGGGTAATATTCAGTTACTCTCTTAAAGTTTCCCTTTCTTATACATGTCCAGGTCTTCTTGTGTAAGATTTCGTCAGTTTGTCGTTTGAAATATTCCTACAGTTGTTTTTCTTCCCATTTCTGTTTCAAGGGTATTGTTGTTCTGTTGATCTTTATGTTGTCGGTACTATTTCTGGTCACTGTAATTACTCTGGTCGATTTTTTGAAGTCCTTCCCTCGTTCACTCAAAGAATGGTCCCGAGTATTTTACAAGGAGGACAGCCCAGTTGTTTATCCCTTTCATATCTTTCCTATAGCAGAACTTGGTTTCGGGAAATTTTCTCGTTCGTCTGAAATACTCTTTTTTCTTTTTTTCTTTTTGTATATCTTACCTCTCGGTTTAGTTAGGCTGAGAACCTTTCGGTTTAGTGCATGGGTTAGTTAAGTGCACACATTGAGTTGAGATTTGGGCTTGGACGAAGCAAGTCGATTTTCGGAGCTCGCCGAGGCCAGACCAGTAGTTTGCGGCGGGGTGCCGCACGTAGTGGGATCAGTCAGCATAGAAAGAAATTATGTCTCTCTCTCCTCATGTCGAAAAACCTTAAACTCAAAAAAGTAATAAAAAGTTTCGTACCTGAACCAATTTCTTGTTTTTCGGATTCCTATGTTTATGAACATTTGTGAACGTTTTCCCTATCTGTATGAATATGTCTATTTCACGTGTTCGTATCTTGGTCGTATATCTTTGGACGTGGCAATATTACATATATGCTGGTCAATGTACAATAGATTACTTGTTTTTTGTTTTTTTTTTTACTATTTTCGAGTTTTTCACACCAGATGGTGGACTTTCACTGAAGTCTGAGAGATAGCAAGTCTGTTCACGTCTCCAGGACATTTCTGAGTATTCTAGTTGATCTCAACTCGGTAGGATATCGATTCTTCCTCTGATTTCCAATTCTACCACTTTCTTTTCCAAGCCCTTTGGGACTGTTTCTAGCGAACCTGGGAAAAAAATGTAATTTTTCTAATGGGTGTTTTTCTTGACTGAAATATCTCGTGATAAAAAGGGACTACTCTTAAAGAGGAATGGGGTTAGGTGAAATGTAGAATAAGTGAGAGTTTTAAAAAGGGGTGGAAGAAATCGATCTCTGATTTGGAAAGAATTTTAGCCATCATTTTTGTTGTTATTTTTAGTGTTTAATATTGTGTTGTTTTTTTAGCGAGGAAACGTTGTAACGTGCGTGTGTGTGTTTACGTTGAGTTGTTTCCTCACTAAGTGTTGTTAGGTCCCTCGCTAATTGTTGTTAGGTATATAGGGGAGAAGGTTCAAGATGTCGAAGTCGAAATGTTTTTAGGAATAGTTTTTATTTGCAGCATGGAAAATGTAGTTTGCGTTTGTGCTGCAAGTCTCGTAGTGAGTCAGGAGACGAAATGGAGTTATGAGAAAGTTGAGAAGGCAGCGCGTATCGTCGGACATGCGAGGGATTGTGTTCGCTGTAGTTTAGCGAAAGTCTTGTTTGCTGTTGGAGGAAATAAACTTTGGAGTCACCTTGAGTTTTGTGTGTCTGGTAATTTGAGGAGAGGCGTGCGTTGTCTCCATTAAAGTGGCCCAGAGGTGAAATGAGAGCTAGGTGCCGAGAGCGGAATAAGGCATCGCATCGACATAGCCAATTTTAGGGGTGACATAAAGTTGTTCCTGTGGTGGCGCATTGAATGTATCTAATTCATATTCAACTGGGATTCCTTGGTCTAAGTGATAGACGCAAGGAATCCATAAATTAGATAGGTTCCCTCATGTGTCCATGCTGCTGCTGCTATTGAAGAACGGCCAGTGGGACGTCTGCACTGGACGGCGTTGTTCAGCCAAAGAGACTGTGTTTGGCAGCTTACCCAATTTCTGCGGCCCGGGAAAGAGATCCGAGATGAATAGGATAGGTCATCCTGATTGGGTGAAATTATGCGTCGAATTAAATTGCGCGCCAAACCAAAATACCTTCTGCTACAGAATTATCGCGTCATTTAGTAGAATCACTGAATTCCGCACAGACTCATACTCACTCCTAACAGAGAGCTAGATCGCATATAAGCGCCAATCTCCATTTGCCGTTGAAGTCCATGTCACTTGAAAAGACTTCCTGAATCGAGATCTTATACCAGCCACTGAATACCCCAGTGTCATGTATCGCACACGAGAACAGGAAAGGCTGAAACCACTATACAAACCAAAGGATATAAATAAGGAAGTTGATATTTTTTTCATCATACAACGTGTGAAAGCACGTGCAATACCCTCCCCTCATCAGCTGCCAACCAGGGCTTATAACACAGTTTCGGTAGCTCAAGGCAGTACTGCCCTCCTGGTGCTACCAAGCAGCTTTTACCACCGGACCGGGTATTTAAAAGTATTATATATATATATACGCCATATCAACTAAAAGCAGAGATTACATTGTATGTTCATCTTCATTTTTAGTGCTGTTTCTATTTCCATTTGGTACAAAAATGGAAGACACGAGGCCTTATGCTTTTGTAGGGGAGGGTGGGAGCGGTCATGCTATAACTAATTGATCCTAGCTCGCCACATTCGCCGACCCATTCAACAGTACAATATATAGAAATTTATCCTTCACCAACCACGCTACATCCACCAAAATATTACATTTACAAGACCTACTTAAAATCCCGATATGAAATGAATGATTTTATTTACAAAATGTTGTATATTGAGGATGGGAGGAAAAAAAACGAAACGAAAAATTCCCGTTGGGTTGCCTTCCCATCCCACTTCTATGATATGGAGACCGACTGTTTTCCGGTGTCCGAGAACGCCGAAAACAAGCCGCACCTACCCTAAGCGGGAGGGGGATCTGATCTAATGGGGAAAAAAGAAAAAGCAGGGTAGGACGCGGTGAAGATAGGTAGGATGAATTTATTCTGATGAGGTTCCAAGATCTTCAGAAGAAGTGGACTGGAGTAAGGGTGGGGGTATAAAGAATGTTTAGTGCAGTTTATGATTTTTAAAAACGCGTTTACTATCAACCGTTGATGTCATTACGCACTTACAGTAACCGTTTCTTCATGTTACGTTATCACACGGGAATAGTGGTTCCGCGTGGATTTCATTCATGCTGAAGACTTTTCGCTCTCGACCAAATCCAACTTGATGCATATTGCACCGTGGTCAAACGGCACTTCAGCATTCTCTGTTCCGATCTTTACTTTTCCTTCTGCATCTGTCGTCTATTCGGTTGTTTTTCTTCGGTTTTATCTTTTTTATGCGTTACTGCACCAAACCACTCCAGACAAACATCATATATATTTCTGTAAAAAGATTTCGTGTGTTAATCAATGGGTCCCTGAAGATGGGTGGTGAGTTAAAAGAAAGCTCCTGGTCTAAGTTTGTCCATGGAGCTATCTGATTACCCTTGGGCCACTGAATTCTTAGCTTGCTAGGAATGTCTCCGGGACGCTGTCGCTTAGCAATGGGCTCCTGAACACTGTGGGGTGTTCCTGATTGATAACTCCACCATTCGATTTATATTCTCCGGTAGGAGAACTACGCCGTTCTCACCAGCGTGCCTTGTGGATTCGTAACCCTCGCAAGCTGTTAAATTCTCTGCCGCAATCACACATTGTAGTCGGGTACATATCCAAATCATTTTCGTTTGAGCGAGTATGATGGGGGATATATTCTCCCTCCCTGCTACAGTCACTCGGAGTGCTTTTTTCTTTTGTTGTACTGTTCATAACTAACACGAGAACAGGAAGGCTGGAACAGCTGTACAAACCAAATAATATAAATAATGAAGTTGATATATTTATAACTCAAGTGGACTTTGTTTCTTTTGGTTGAAGAATTATTATTGATGTGACTACTAGCTGTCTTTCTGTCCAGTGCTTCTGGGGCTTCATCTAACGACCTTCTTCTCACCTTCTGTGATCAGAAACACAATGTACAAGGTGGAACGATGAAATTGTTGCCCTAGAAAAGACGACATGATTCCATTTCCGTATAATGAAAACTGGTTTTCTTTTTTTGTTGCAGACCATCTAGGAGTTGGCCAGTTGTGTACAAATCCCAAGAGCGATAGAAGCCTTCTATCATGTATGAAAGGGACACAATGTTCAACAAGCGAGATCGGAGATGCGCCGCTGTACAACACATGCTCTCTACCGATCCAAGTTATGACAACAGCACCATTGCCATCACCCTCAAAATGCAAATCTGGATTGCCACGAATAACAGGGACGTGCCGATGGTGATGAAAACAAAGTTTCCGGCTACGGTTATGGTCTTTGGTGTGGTTTCAAGTGAGGACCACATCATGCCACCTCACATCTTCGAAGTCGGCTTGAAAGTCAACACCAAAGTGTACCTGGATGTGCTGAAGAGTGTGGTGATCCCCTGGTGCAATCAGGTGGCCGGTAGCAGACCCTGGGTGTGGCAGCAGGACTTGGCGCCGGCCCACAAGTCGAAAGAGACCCAGGCTTGGCTTCAGAAGGAGTGTTATGACTTTGTACCCTTCTCTCACTGGCTCCCCTCCTCCCACGACCTGAACCCGCTGGACTACTTCGTTTGGTCATACGTCTAGAATATCACCAACATGACCTCCCACAACACCAAAGCAACCCTGATCGCTGCCATCCGCCGAGTATTCGCCGAGCTCCTGCCAGCGCTTGTGGAAAGGCATGCTCCCAGTTCCGAATCCGTATCGAGGCGGTGATAGAGGCTGAATGCGGCTACATTGAATAAATGTCAGCTCTACTACATAATCAACTTACCTGAATTGATTTTTTTCAATAAAAGTTTAAAAATAAAGCTGTAGTGTTGTTTTCTTTAGGACGACAATGTTATCGTTCCACCCTGTAGAAATAGTGGGAGAGTGGTCACGAGAGAGACACATAGACATTGTCAACCTAAGTTCCAAACGACACAATACTAGAGTAGAATCGTGGACGTGTCAAAGGGGTGAGAGCAGAGATGTCACTTGTTCCTCTGGTTCACTTCTAGCATCCTTTCAATTCTTCCGAAAACATTCCACGGCATTCATGCAAGTAATATATTTCTTCTTTAATTTGTGCAGTTAGTATTTTGTTATATTTTGACCTTCGACCCGGCCCAAAAATACTATTCCAAGGTAATACACCGGAAGGAAGTGACACATCCCAACGGCCAGTAATCGAAAGAGATCGCGTGGGCGGATTAAGGCTTATGATATGGGACAAGGTGAAGGTCCCAATGTGCCATTACAGTCATGCACCAGAAGAGAGTAACCTCTGAACTGCATGACAGTTATTTCCGCTTGATGACGATTAAACATCCGATTCAAAGATCCAGTAGGCGATCGTGTGGGCGTTGAGTTATTATTTAACTCAGTTGAGTTTGGGGTGCAAAAGCAGTTGCCAGCAGACTTCCAGACAGCAAGAGACCAGATGTGGTAGGGAAAGCCACACCCGACCGAGGGGGCCCTCGGAAAAGCCCCGATGGAGTGGACCCCAAGACCTCTGGTTGAGCATCTAAGAGAACAAGAAAGACACAACGTAACGGTCATGACAGTGGGGTCAAAATATGAAGTTTATGTTCGGTCTCCAGCACCCTCTCACATGCAAACCCTTAAACAACTCTTTCGAACCCTTGCAATAAAGTGAGAGGTAAAATGTTGTTAAAGAAATCTTCCTGTGTCTTCCTTCCTGCGTCGTTTATTCATGCGTCTGTCTTTGATGTTGTGTCGTTGTGATGCTGAATGATGATGTAGATGACTATACAATAATTTTCCTCATCATAGATAAACACATGATCAGTCTTTAATTGCTGGGGTTGGGTTTTTTGGTGGTCTCTCTGGATAAAAAAAAGCTTTCTCCTTTGTTATCCATTCGGATATGCTTGGGTGTTCTGGGCATTTGGTCATTTGCATAGACAATCTATTGTTGATAGTCGTGAATCTTTTAAACCAGAAACCGTATATATAATCATGGTTTCGTCTTTTTCAATTTATTTTATTTAAGTAGTGCCCTTAGTGAGTCCAGGTGTATGTTTGCCACGGAACCTCCCGTAGCATACTGCCACTGGGTCCTGTCAAACAACGAGGAACACGTAAATATAAAAATATAATCTTATATTTTTATTCTTCGACGGTGACGCTTGTGGAGAACAGGAGAGCAATCGGAGAGAGAGTTCGCGCACACAAAGAAGCTATCGGGAGTCAGAACAGCCAGCGGGAACTGACTTCAGTCAAAATTCTAGAACTTATATAGCCATAAAACTCCCACACGACCCATACGCATTCCTTGCTTTTCATTTGTCTCGACTTACACACACGCATTGCTTTTTTTCCGGTAATCTCTTTGTTGATTTTATCTACGGGCGGATTTATTTGTCAACAACATCCGCCAGGTTCATCGCAGGTCAAGGTGATTTATCACACTTCAAGTTCTTTTCACTCTTTTTTTATATTTGTCCATCCAACTTTTCTTTTTATGTTTTCTGTTTCCATATTTTACTCCAAAATTGTTTTTTCTTCCTTTGCATTTAATTGTTAATTCATCCTTTTGCACTGACTTTTTGGTAGAATTGTCTTTCGTTATTTCGGAATGTTCTGATTTGTTTGATCTAGACCCGGTATCTTTTCAGTTTTCCTTCTTTCGCCAGTATCTTTTAATCTATTTCTTCCACTTCTACAGTCAGACTTTCGCTCATTTCATTTGATTGTGTCCTTGTGTGTTTTAACTTCTTTACTAATTTATGAAGTTTTTTGCTTAGATGTGGCTCAAAGACCGACTGAATGAGGCACCCAATGAGACTCGAACTCACTCGTTAAGTTTTTTCTAGTACCTTTCTGTTGTGACCCCGGAAAGGGTCACTAATGAAAACGTAAACACAGATATTAGATAACAGATTATATTACACAAGAAAGATAGAGTTACATAGAAAAGGTAAGAAGTCTCGTACTGTTCGGATAACACCGATATTGATCAGCCCTCTGGCAGCGAAATCTCAAGTACTAATAACGGTGAGAAGAGTCCATTATGGTGATATGGGCAAGGCTCCCACAACACTTCCTTATGATTTTCGCTAGTTGTCACAATTTCTTTATTTGTCCTTAGCTTAATTTCCTATCCAGTTTTTGTATTTCTATTCGGATTCCCAAGGGAGATACCTATTTCTTCTCTTGTAAGTTTTTTTGACACCAGTTTTAAATGGCATAGTCTAACAAAGGCGTACTTGAGGTTGTAAGGCCCTCGGCTTCAGCTGGCTACCTTCGGGTGAGCGAGCTTTTTCATATTCCAGCAGGGCTTGAGCCTAAATCCCCACTTTAATTGACCTTCGGGTCATTGACCTTGTGTTAAGTTCTTTTTGAATTGTTAATCTCTAACATATCATACGTATCTATTCAAATGTGTGCAAACGAATGACTGATGTTAAATTCTTATTGTTACATAGACACTCTTGTAATAATTTAACTGTGTGCAAACAAATGAGGAAAAGTAAATAGAATGATTTATGCTGCCTGCATATTTATGCCAAACAGAATTGCTTCCTATGCAAAACTGAATTATTTGAAATAGAACTGTTTTTGACATTGTACTTATACTAAACCGAATTGTCATATAACCACTTGAATAAACTGAATTGTTTCAAATAGAAATGTTTTTGACCAGCTCTGTACTCATGCTAAACTGAATTGTTTGAAATAGAACTTATTAGTTGCATAAAAATGGATTTGGCATTAAATAACCAACAAAGGTTGATATGCCATAAAACCCAACAAACCAAACCAAACCTTGTGTTAAGTTCTGTCTGGTGGGAGGCAGTGAGAAATATATCAGTTTTAACTGGCATTTTCTCATTGAAGTCTGAGTGACACTAAGACTCCTCAGACCTCCAAGACTCTTCTTAGTATTTAAGCTGATCCAATACTTAAACATGGAACCACAAGGCAACAGAAGGTACTGTAAGCAACCTGATACCCGTGTGCTATATATAAGCAAAACTTTGAAAATATCTACACAGAACTATAATTCTAAACTGTACTCTGTCCATTGTACGAAAGTGTAGGATATGTTCAACCATTTTATCAGGGTGATCCAGATCACTGTCAAATCATGCCGGAAGCACTGGTTTTTACAAGATTATCAAAGTTAGGCAGTAATGAGACTGTTCAATGATTTAATGGGCAACCACTTAAACAACAACAGGTACTATGTTTTGTTTTGTTTAGTAGCGGTACTATTTAATCCATAGCTGGGAGGATAAGAGTGTTCATGCCTTTCCCAAGGGTATTTGTTCGAAAGTGAACGTAATAACGCAACTGGAGTTCGAACTTGCTAACTACGTTTCCGTAGTCCATTACACCACGGGGACCTCCCCAGGGTACCATATCTAAACAACACGTTGTTTTTAATGGATTTTTTAAAAACTTATTCTGAGCTAAGATATACGGTTCAAAAGTTTAAAATGACTCTTATTTTGTACCGGATTAAATCTTAATGTTTTATTTCAGATATTGATTGCCTATGAAACTGCGAAATCTAAAAGCCTTTGGCGCATGCACAGTTATGCCATGGCCAATGAGTATGAATACTTTGCTGTTGCTACTGAAGCGTTCTTCCATGACGTCATTAGAACTGATACACAGTCCACTGGCGGAATGAACATGTAAGTACACAAATATGTGTTTGTGTGTGTGGAGTTTCTTTTGTTGAGTGGAATATCAACCTTCGTGGGTTATCTCATTCCAAAGCCACCCTGGTAAATGAACAATAGCAGTACTATTTAACCCATAGCTCATAGAATACGGGAGTTCATGCCTTTCCCAAGGGTATTAGTCTGAAAGTGAATGTAGTAGCGTGACTGGAGTTTGAATATATATATATATATATAGTCATCCACATTTGAAGCTTGGATTGAAACCCGCCCAACTTTACGTTAGACTTAGTATCATACCGATCATCCAGCAAGCGAACCACGTCAGCTTGGGAATTATATGGCCTTATGTAGTAGCTTTCGTTTGTTTACATTTTTGCCTTACCGTAATTCATTCGAAGAGCTTTGCATTATGCGAGCGGCATCCGTTACATGCAAATGGAAAAATTCACGCCGAAATACTCCCTGAAGAACATACCATTCCCTGGGAAACACGAATTTGTCCTATCCTTAACGGATAAAATAGTGGACTTTATCAAGAGGATGCGATGGAAGGCCCACTTTCATCTCAACCCTGCAGCCACAAAAGAGGAACAAAAACCCGGCGCAAGAAGATTGAAGTCGCAGAGGACACCACCAAGCAACAGCGGACTGGACCAGTTCGAGAGTGACCTATTCGGCATAATTCGGAAGATTGAATTCATGAACTCTAAAAATTCATTCCAGGCGAAATTGAGAGAGGACATAGAGCGAATTAGGAAATCAAGGAAAATCTGGGTCAGATCTGATAAGTCTAACAACATATACCAGGTCAGTCCACATGAATATGAGAGAATCCTTAATGATAGGATCACGGAATCATATAAACTAGACCATAGCGACACAACTACTCAAATCAACAGGGACACAGCTAAGTTTGCTCAGAAAGTAAATATGATAGATAGAGTTGGGAAATTGGAAGAAAGAAGTGCCTATATTTTATTTAAGGATCACAAAAAAAACTTCCCAGATAAAAAGCAGACTAGATTAATTAACCCCACAAAAACCGAACTAGGCCTTGTATCTAAAGATATAATACAGAAGATTACGTCTAGATTGATGAGTAGCCACAAATATAACTTGTGGAAAAACTCTATGGATACTATCGATTGGTTTAAGAAAATTAAGGATAAAAAGAGATCCACTTTCGTACAATTCGACATCATAGAGTTCTACCCTTCCATCACTAAAGAATTATTAGTGAGGAGCCTTAACCACGCTAGAGAATATACAGAGATCACAGAAGAAGAAATAGAAATTATCCTAGCAAGTAGAAAAACCATCCTATCCGATAACCGCAGATCCTGGGTAAAAAGTCACGTAGACAATTTCGACGTCCCCATGGGGGCCTACGATTCGGCTCAGGTAGCAGACTTAGTGGGGATCTATATCCTAGATACGCTAGGTCGTATTGTCAACTCGCAACAAGTTGGACTTTACCGAGATGACGGGATTATTTATATCCCAGACAGTAACGGTCCGAAGACCGCTAGTATACAAAAGAAAATTATTAGGGCCTTCAAACTACTAGGGTTTAGAATTCAAATAGCCTCAAATTTAAAAATAGTAGACTTTCTGGACGTCACATTGAATTTAAATAATGGTACGTTCAAACCCTTTAGTAAGAACGATTCCGCCCCTAGATACGTAAATATCTCCTCAAACCACCCAAGATCGGTACTGAGACAGATACCAAATGCGGTGAACCAAAGAATTAACAGGCTGTCCTCAGGTAAGAAAATGTTCGAAGAAAACAAAAGTAGATATGATGACGCCCTGAAGGACAGTGGATTCCAAGGTAGACTGGAATACTTAACCCCGGTGGACCTCAATTCGAGAGCTAGGAAGAATAATAGTGGGGGCCACACACCCCTCAAGGTAGGTGAGACTGTTAATAATAGTAGTCACGGAAATAAACGAGGAAAGAATAGAAATAGAAAAGTAGTCTGGTTCAATCCGCCATTTTGTAAGCTCACAAACATTAACATAGGTAGACACTTTCTACACCTACTAGATAAACATTTTAATAGAGGCAACCCATTGAGTAGGATTTTTAACAGAAATACAGTGAAAATTAGCTACTCCTGCACAAAAAACATGTACAATATACTAAGCAACCATAATAGGAGGCTACTCAATGAGCTTACCACGAGAGATAGGAACCCAAACGTGGAGTCTTGTAACTGTAGGAATAAGGAAGAATGCCCCTTGGGCGGACGCTGCACCACGAGGAATGTCGTATACCAAGCATGCATTTCTCCTATGGAACAGCAAAGGGACGGGGAAAGAATCTATATAGGGATCTCCGCGGGAAACTGGAAGCAAAGATGGTACAGCCATAGACACTCATTTTCCAACCCGAAACTTAGGTACCAGACTGTTTTATCGAAATACTTCTGGGGCCTGAAGGATCAGGGGCTATCTCCACAAATTAAGTGGAAAATATTAAGGCACTCATCTGCCGCCAACAGCTTCAACGGTAGATGTAACCTATGCTTAGACGAAAAAATTAGCATAATCAATTTCAAGAATAGAAAACTTTTATTGAACAAGAGAAATGAACTTGTGTTTAAATGTAGACATAGAGGGAAATTTAAATTATCTTAAATAATAAAGAAACATTAGTAAATAGTAGAGATCAACACAACAGCAGATATCACCGAGACAAGGAAAGACAAAGGTAGATAAGGGCCAGATGAACAAGGAAGATTAATCCAAAATAAGGCCTGGGATTCTAGAGTGGTTTATTCCCCTTGACCAATTTTAGGGTAATTTTTTTTTTAAAATACACTTGACGACTATAATGAATGTCCCCACCTTATCTGGTTCATGTATCTCGATCCTAATTGAAACTAGAGAAACACCTAAGATGACAACAGCTGGGCTAATTAACAGACATATCAGAAATAAATATATATCATATATGAGATAGCCATTAGTTAAACGATCTGAGTCTGTTTAGAATAGCACACCTGCCAAGTAGTAGAACACACAGGCAGAACATAGAATCAAAGAGACTGACCAGTAGATTAATTCCACTCCTGTTTCTTAATCGTTCTAACATATAATATGCTCACACCCTCTGCTCACGCCTAGGAACGAATGGTTTTTTGTTTTTTATTTTTATGTTTTTTATTTTTGTTTTATTCTTATCTCTATCCTTGTTTTTTGATTTTTAATTTATTTTTTAATTTCTTTAATTTTCCTATTTATCTTCTGAATACGAACTGTAACACCTCATTCGCATCACATCTCTGGGACAATACAGAGCATGTAAAAGAGTCATCCGACGAGACGGAGAATATACCAACAATGTTCTCCGCCGAAATAAATTTATTATGACGGCTTAACCGAGTTTGAGTCTCCATTTAATTGCACTATATATATATATATATATATGATTACGTAGGTGATAAACTGGCAGTCACTAAGCGCCGCTGACTCTGTGTCCATATTTACCAACCCCCCCCCCCGCTCGGGCAGGATATGACAAAAGGCAATTTTGAAGCGGAGTTTGAGAGGTTTCAATTCAGAGTTTTCCTCACCAAGGCTAAAGAACCCAGTCTGCTCTACTTGCTGGAGGGAGAAAAATTGGATTCATACCTTTCCTAAGCGTATTAGTGCTATGTGAAATGCAATCAGTCTCGTCTAGGATTTGAACTCGTGTCGCTGCGTCCTTTTCCTACGATGATAACCATTACACCACGAGCACCTTTGTGTCTACGCAATCCAAACTTAGATCTATAAATATTCTATCAACGATATTGATTGAGCTCTCTTTATTCATGATGATGATCATCATTATCATCATCATCATCATCATCAAGTCACTCTGACAGCACGGAGCTATGGACGGTAGGAAGGAATGGCGAGATAGAGTTAGGGAACTCCTAGCGATTAGCACGACTGATGATGAATGATGATGAATTATTCATTTATGCCATACTTTATAATTGCATGTTTTCATCTTTTTTTAATAAAATTATTCTATGTAGCGATAGTTTTATTATCGGTCGTGACATTCTCACGAACTGGCAACGTTAGCCTCATTGAAAATCGCACTAGCCGCCGAAAAAGTTATGTAAATCTTTCTCAAAAATAGAATAAATATACTTAACTACAAAATCGAATCTTCTGTTTTTCCATTCAATTTTTTGAAGCTATATTTAATTTGTAAGGTGTAGTTATAAGTAGTCTACCGAGTTTTGAACGAAATCTTAAAAAAAACAAAAAACTATTAAATCAAAAAATACACAAAGCATTTTCTATAACTTTCATGTCTTTAATTTAAAAAATTTAATTTTCTTTAAAATTTTAAATAAAAATAGAAATTAAATTTAAGAAAACAGAAAGCATTTTCTTTGATTATGGTGTCTTATTTTTTAAAATTAAAATTGAATTTAATATTCTAAAATAAAATAAACAATTAAAATCTAATTAAAAAAACAGAAAACATCTTTAATTGTAATGTCTATAATTCTTTTATCAAAATTGTATTACATCTTTGTATTTCAATATTGAAGTTAATTTTTTAAAAAAAGAAGAAAGAAAGCATTTTCTTTAACTGTAAAGTCTTCAATTAAAAAAAAGTTGAATTATTTTTAATCGAAGATTATAATCAGATTTAAAAAAGAAAAATAAAAACATTTTCCTATTGCTACTTTCTCCATTTTGTTTATTTTATTTGTTTATTGCCATATATTTAATTTTTTTTTCATTTTATTTATTTTTATTTTTCCATTTTGTTTATTTTTATTTTTCATTTATTTATTTTTATTCTTTCTTTCTTTCTTTCTTTCTTTCTTTCTTATTTTTTTTTTATTTATTTATTTTTTTTTCAGGTGTGACACGTTTGTGGGATGTCGAAATGAGGAACATGCCCGCCGATTTCTCAAGCTTCGAGACCCAAATGTCTTTGAATGTCTGTCCTATGTCTTCACAGCCAATCACCCGGATTTGTTATCTGGCCTGAAGCCTTGCATGTGATGATCTTTAATTGACGTCAAATCAACATTTAAACACTTGACGCTGTAACATTTGATTCGTTCCATCTCCACCACCAACGACCACAACAAAGAATTAAAAAAAAAAAGAAACGAGAAAGCTATGAAGTCTTAATGAATATTACATTGATATGATATCTCATTAATATTTATTATTTATGTTAACACTTAGTTGTGTAATAAAATCAAATCAGGCAATATTTCTCTTTCAAGTTTTTTGTTTTTATTGATTGATTTTAATGGCATGTCAACCCATCTAGGTTCATTTTATGCCTAGAGTTTAGGAAATCACGCACATAAGTTGTTTCGAAATTTTTTTTTTTTTTGCTTAGTTCTATCTTATACGAATGATTTTTAAATAGTTCTCTTTGACCCATAGAGAAGGAGGTGCCCGTGGTGAAATGGTTATCGTCGTAGGAAATGGACACGGCGACACGAGTTCAAATCCTAGACGAGACTGATTGCGTTTCACATAGCACTAATACCCTTGGGAAAGGTATGGATCCAATTATTCTCCCTCCAGCTATGGGTAAATAGTAGGGCAGACAGGGTTCTTCCGCCTTGGTGAGGCAACTAGTCTAGGAGAAGAAAAACTCTGAATTCAAACCTGTTAAACTCTGTTTAAAAATTGACCTTGAGTCATATCCTGCCCGATCAGAGGGGTTGGTAAATATGCATAGATGGGACCCTAACAGGTATTACCACTTTGGATCAGTTTGGACCTGATAGTGCTTTTATTATTTTTCACATCATCGGTAGGCACGTTATGGATCTGTAGTTTTAGGGGGGGTTCCTTTTTGGGGGTCTTTTTGGATTAGGTTGGTCTTTCCTTTGGTCAACCATTCGGGGATATCTATTTCTTCTAAGTATCAATTCATTGTGAAAGCTAGTTTATCGAGGATGGAAGTGAATTTTTAAAACTAGAATCCATGTATGCCATCATGGCCTAGCGTTTTCCAATTTGGTACTTTTTTGAGTCTTGCTCTGAGTGAACCCATGAGTATTTTCGCCTTAGGTCCTTCTTTGCGTCCTTATAATTCTTTTTCTATGTTATTCATCCATTCGGTTTTTCTATAATGTTCTTTCCATTCACATATTTTATTCAAAATTTGTTTTGCTTTCTTGGCATCTGGTTGTTGGTAACGTCTTCGTGCATTCTCCACTTACTAGCTGGTTGAATTTTCTTTCGCTGTTTTGAAATGTCCTGTTTTGTGTGTATTGTTTGACTATCTTTTAAGTCCCTCTTTTTCCGCCAGAACTTTCAGATTTATCTTCTCAATTTGTTTGTTTTGCTTGCTGTTTTGCTTTGCTCTTTTCATATTCATATTCATTTTCATATTCGTATTCATATTCATTTTCATATTCCCGCATTTTCCCTCTTTCTTAACATATTCGTTTATTGTCGTACATTCCTTATCTGTGTTTCCAGTCTAATTTCCTATCCAGGTTTTAAATTTCTGTTCGTGTTTTTTAGGGGGACACCGATTTTATCACAAACTAATTTTGATGCTGAATAGATCAGCTCGTGATATCGTTCATTAAGATATGTGTAAATAATTTGTTCATTTTTCAGTTTCAACCTTGACTGTTTTCTTGTCTTCGTAGCTGAGAGATGGTAATGTGGTCTTTCTTCGTTATCTGTACATTCATTCTATTTTCTTGTGTTGGGTTGTGTTCTGTGGTGTTGAGGTGTGTGGTGTTTTGGTTACTTTTATTATTATTATTTATTTTTCACATCGGTGTTAGCTGATGGTCTTTCACTGAGGTTTAAGTGACAGCAAGTCTCCAGGACTCTTCTCAGTTTTCTGGCCGTTCTCAATAATATTTCACTTTATCGAATTCTTGTTGATTTTTATCACGACGCGCCCAAACTTAATGAATGAAAATTCTATGCTCTAACCACAAGGCTAGTCAGTTAGTTTTCATCTCTATTAACGTGATTTTTTTTTTTTTTTTTTTTTTTTGCTGATGATAATAAAGATATACTCGTCTATGTAACACATGGAAGATTTTCATGACTACCAGATAAGACTGAAGCATTTTTTTTAAAATCTAGACCACTTCAAGTGGAGATTCAAGTTACTTGGGACTAAAAAAAATTACGCTATGGTCATTTCATGGTTGCTCACACTTCTTTTTGCGATCACCGGTGAGTCGCTTTTTTTAACTCTTTTCTCATTTTCAACGCTTTTAAAACGTTCTTATGATATTCGTCTAACTCGGGAGACCACATCAACATGTGCCCATATCGTGGCACTGGCCACGTTAAATTTGGATGAAACTTTGGCAGTTGCTTATGCTGCAGGTCTCCCTTTTTTACGACGCTGACTTTCTCCTACAGAACATATGTAATCGGCACACTCTTGATTATTTTTAATTATTTTTGTACTGATCTTACTCCATCTCATTTTGAAATTAGCACCTTGTTTTGTTTTTTGTTTTGTTTTGTTTTGTTTTTTGTTTTGTTTTGTTTTGTTTTGTTTGTTTTTTTATTTTTTTGGCAATAAATAAACTAATTGTTCATGAGACGCAGAACAACATTTATCAATAAACTAAACATTCTAGCTTCATAAAATATTCATAAAACAAACTAGATTAAATTATTTAACTTCATCTTATTATTGTTGCTTTTTATCCCAATACATCGGGTCGACACGCTCTTCATTTTTACTCCATATTGCTACTTTTTATCACAACACACTGGTCGACACACTTCATCTTCTCAATCCACAGACCCCGCAACATCAACTATAAAATAAAAAAAAATAATTAAACAAGACAATACAAACAAACAAAAACAACGCAACTCTCAAGGATCAACCAAAATCTTAAATAGATCTTATAGTGTAGAAAGTATGGATATTGAAACTGACAACATAATAGCTAATCTCAATCTAATAGGTATGTGTTTGTATATATGTATATATATATATATATATATAAATCAAATAAGACCATAAAACAATACAACTCCCAATGATCAACCAACACCCTAAATAGATCTTATATATAGACAATATAATTGCAAAACTTAATCTCGCTGATACGTATATATATATATATATATATATATCGACAAAACATGACTATCTACAAAGCATACGCCTGTGAATCAAAATTTGTCTACTAACTTTTGCCTCACTCTAACAATTCGTTTAAAAATAAAAATATTTACCTAAAAACTATTCACTTAAAAATTATATATATATATATATATATATATATATATATATAGATATGTTGGCATTAAATAACCGTCAAGGGTTGATATACCATTTAACCGAGTTGGTCGACACACTCTTCATTATTACAATTATTTTGTTGCTAGTTACTCCATCTTATTATTGTTGCTTTTTGGCACAACACGTTTGTTCGATACACTATTTACTGTTATTATGATTAGTTTTATTCACTAAATCATTATCGCTTTATATCAGATGTTTGGTTGATACATAATGATTATTATTATCATTATCAGAATCATTATTACTATTACTTGTTCTTATCTCTACACTCTTGTCAAATACACTTCTGATTATTGCGATTATTTTATCACTAGTTTGGTTGGTTGGTTTTATGTCATATCAACCTTTGTAGGTTATTCAATGCCAAATTCTGTTTATACAAATATACATTCATCATCATCATCATCTTGTCGTGCCGCCAGCACGAATATCCCTGACCCTCTCTCGCCACTCCTCCCTATCGTTCATCGCTTCTCGCAGGTCCTCAGGGCTACATCCCGCATCCTCACAGAGCTGCTGTCAGTTCGAGCTGGTCGCCCTGCTTTTGCTCAGCCATGTGAAGGGGTCCATAAGAGAACATCACTTATGAGCTCGTCCCTGCTCCTCCAGCAGTGTCCTGCATGTCCGGTTCGTCTAACTTTGATAGTTTTCGTGATGGGAGGTAGTGTTATTATTTTGACCCCTCGCCCCGGCCTAAAAATGCCATTCCAATGTAATACACCGGAAGGAAGTGACACATCCCAACGGCCAGTAATCGAAAGAGATCGCGTGGGCGGATTAAGGCTTATGATATGGGAAAAGGTGAAGGTCCCATTGTGCCATTACAGTCATGCACCGGAAGAGAGTAACCTCTGAACTGCATGACAGTTATTTCCGCTTGATGACGATTTAACATTCGATTTCAAAGATCCATTAGGTGATCGTGTGGGCGTTGAGTTATTATTTAACTCAGTTGAGTTTGGGTCCCAGAGCAGTTGCCAGCAGACTCCCAGAGAGTTAGAGACCAGATGTGGTAGGGAAAGCCACACCCGACCGAGGGGGTCCTCGGAAACCCCCGATGCAGTTGCCAGCAGACTCCCAGAGAATTAGAGACCAGATGTGGCAGGGAAAGCCACATCCGACCGAGGGTGTCCTCGGAAACCCCCGATGCAGTTGCCAGCAGAATTCCAGACAGCCAGAGACCAGATGTGGTAGGGAAGGCCACACCCGACCGAGGGGGCCCTCGGGAGGCCCCGATGGAGTGGACCCCAGCAACAGGAGAACAAGAAAGACACAACGTGACGGTCATAACAGTGGGGTCAAAATATGAAGTTTATGTTCGGTCTTCAGCATCCTCTCACATGCTAACCTTTCGAACCCTTGCAATAAAGTGAGAGGTGAATATTTTTCTAAAGAAGTCTTCTTGTGTCTTCCTTCTGGCATCATAATTCCTCTTGCGTCTTTGTCGTTGTGTCGTTATGATACGGCACATGACTATACAACAGTAGGTGGCCGTACAGCTGGTGCTTTGTGGGGTATTGCCTCCAGGATTTGTTCAATATTGCTCGCAGCATTCTTGTGTAGTTGCCATCAAGCTTTTTCTCTATCCGTTTAGTCAGCGTCCATGTAGTGCATCCATATAGCAGTATCCACACGACCCCTGCCTGGAAGAAACTGCGCTTCATTTTATCGGTCAGGTCTGACTTCCATATGACCGATAGCCTATCGACAAGCTTCAGAGAACTACCGTTTAGTGTGGAAATGTCGCCTGTTTAATTAAAGCACATGTGTTCTGTTTTGTGTGCATTGACATGGAGGTCAATGCCTGCGGTGGCTCGTTCTAGACTATGTAGTAGGGTTTCAGATTGGGAAGTGCATTTGCCAGAATCGCTATGTCATCGGCATAGTCGGTGTCGGTAATCGTTTTTGCGGGGTACCTTCTGCTTCTTTTCTTTGTCAGCTCGAAACCGTTTTCTTTGAATTTATCAATCGATGTTCTAAGCACGTAGTCTAGACAGATGATAAAGAGGTATGGGGCTAGGGTGTCCTTCTAGTACTTCTGCTACAATGTTGAAGTAGTCTGTGTCTCCATCCGGAGAACGTACTTTCACTTTGGTGTTTCAATAGAGAATCATTATGGCTGCGACGGTCTCTATCGGTATGCCGTATGCTAGTAGAATTTGTTCCATCCGACTGGATTTTATTTCATTTTATTATGTAATCTTTTTATAAAAACATTATGGGTCGATGTATTCTTCCTTATTACAGTTATATAATCATTAGTTTTATGTGCCTATATTATTCTTAATCATTCCCAGTTCTCCTATTACTACTGGGATATTACCCAGTTGACTAGGGCTGTAGAATATAAAGACTGCATCTGTTGCATAGCCGTGATACAACTATACACACACATATGCATGCAGAAACATATTCAACACAATAAAGACCAGCGGACAGTTATTTAGAAAAATATACCTCTCACTTTATTTGAAAGGGTTCGAAAGGGTTACGAGAGGTATTATCTGTGAGATGTGAGTTGGAGACTGAATAGAACTGCAACATATTGACACCACAACTCTTCCAGCTATAGCAGCATTTCTTTCCCCTTTCTCCTGGGCTGCTCAACCGGGGGCCTGAGGGCCCAGCCTCTGCTGGGACATGGTTCTCATTCCAGCATCTTCTCTCCAACTGATCTGAACTTCCTGTCGCACCGGGTTAAATAATAATTTTACGTCCACCTACTTCTTGAGAGCGTCACATTTGCACTCAATTCAACCCGTCGACAGTCAAGGTTATCCCCCGATATCTTCGACCGGGTGCACCTGTTATTTACACAGGTATTCTTATTTTGACAGCTCGGTCGGGGGCCAATATGTAACACATCTCTATAGAAGGGTAAGACTCCCCCAACGAATGTCCTAGATATGATACTAAACAATCTGATGGTGAGGCTCCAATAATGCTGGAGTTTTGGGGAATGCAGAGTACCCCTTTATTGCCATTGCTCCCAAGTCCACTCTGGCCCAGAGTGGTAGCACTTGATAGGGTCCTATCTACGGGTCAAATAGAA
This sequence comes from Sepioteuthis lessoniana, assembly GCA_963585895.1. Taxonomy (NCBI): domain Eukaryota; kingdom Metazoa; phylum Mollusca; class Cephalopoda; order Myopsida; family Loliginidae; genus Sepioteuthis; species Sepioteuthis lessoniana. The sequence continues at coordinate 66,366 of CAUZXS010001919.1, forward strand.
GTAAACTGTGTACTTAGGCTAAAATTGTTTGAAATAGAACTGTTTATATGTATAAATATTTTTTTTGTCTCTGAAACTAGTAGACAAATTCACCTACCTAGGAAGTAGCGTCCCATCAACCGAAAAAGACATCGACACACGACTAACGAAAGCATGGACAGCTATCGATCGATAGGCTCTCGATCATATGGAAATCAGACCTGACCGATAAAATGAAACGCAGTTTCTTCCAGGCAGCGGTTGTATCGATACTGCTATATGGATGCACTACATGGACGCTAACAAAACGGCTGGAGAAGAAACTAGACAGCAATTACACAAGAATGTTGAGAGCAATATTGAACAAGTCCTGGCGACAACACCCCACAAGACACCTACTATACGGCCATTTGCCTCCCATCACGAAAACTATACAGGTTAGACGAACCAGACACGCAGGACACTGCTGGAGAAGCAAGGACGAGCTCATAAGTGATGTACTCCAATGGACCCCCACATATGGCCAAGAAAAAGCAGGACGACCAGCTCGAACATACATACAGCAGCTATGTGAGGACACCGGATGTAACCCTGAAGACCTGCCAGAGGCGATGAATAATAGGGAGAAGTGGCGAAAGAGGGTCAGGGATATCCTTGCTGGCGGCACGACATGATGATGATGACATGATAATATGTATAAAAATGGATTGGTATTAAATAACCTACAATGGTTGATGTACCATAAAACCAAACCAAAACCATGGGCATCGTGGTAATTTTTAATTACTGTCGTTTTGCAGTTTCTATTTCCAGATCCTTATATTTCTAATACTCTTGAGAAAGATATTAACCCTATTATCCCCCCGCCAGCCAGAGGTTAAATAATAATACTGCTGTTCTTTAAGGGTGTCTTTGGCAATAAATAGTCATTGAAGGTTGATATGCCATTAAAGAAAGAGACCAAACCAAATTATATTTTGAAAATGTACCAAATTTGTTATTATCATTATTATTATTTACTCCTTTAGAGTTTTTCACATCAGTGTTAACTGATGGTTTTTCACTGGAGGTTGAGTGACAGCAAGTCTCCTCAAGTCTCCAGGACTCGTCTCAGGATTCTGGCCGTTCTCAGTAATGCTGTCGTTTGGATAGTCTCTAACCGTCCGCCATCTTCCAAGTCCTCCAGGCCTTTTAATAATCGTTTAGTTATTGTGCCCAACGCACCAATCACAATTGGCACAATCGTTACTTTCATGTTCCACAGCTTTTTCAATTCTCTAGCAAGGTCGAGGTACTTATCCTTCTTTTCACTTCTTTTCAGATTTATTCTGTGGTCCGCTGGGACAGCAAAGTCGACAATTTTGCAGATTCTCTTTTTTTTTTTTTTTTTTTTTGTTGATTATTATGAGGTCTGGTCTTCTGGCCAAGATTAGGTGATCCGTTTGTATGTTAAAGTCCCATAGGAGTTTATGCGAGTCATTATTATTATTATTATTATTATTATTATTATTATTATTATTATTTCAGTGTCTGCATTTGGTCCTCCTCCTGTTCCAGGTGTTGAATTTATTCCACTACGGTAAGTTTGCCTCACAAAAAAAAAAAATGGTTACTGATTCAATTCATTTCATTAACTCTATTTTACGATCAATAATCGTATTTTTAAAAAAGCAGACTTAGGAGATTTGCGATAAAATGCCACCCATTGTAATTCATCGAAGCCCTATCACCGTCTATTTCAAATTTCAGTTGTTGGTTTTAAGACTCCTCAACTCTTGTTAGGTTATTTTATGCGGAACTCAAATCAACAATTGCACAATTGTATGACGTGTATTTTTGGTCGCAGAGTCAGTATATATGTTTGTCTGTTTCATTTCTTAAGACATCGACTTTTCACACGAAGAATTGAATCATTCTTCCCACAATGAGGAATGACAGCAATCGTGGAAAAATAATCCACAAAATAAACTTTTCCAAATAAAGCTCACCCTAAGGGGAAAATAATGGACACAAGAACATAGTATGACCCGAAAAGAAAAGGTAGTCTTAACCTAACTATACATTGGTCATATATAGAGGACTCATATCTTTATACTAAAATAAAAGCATGCGGCACAATAAACACAGTAAAATATATCAGTTTAAAAGGAATGAAGTTAACCTCTATCAGAAAGAAATACTTTAAAGCAAGAGGTGCCGGTCGTGTAATGGTTGTTGTCTTTGAAAATGAATACAGTGACTCGAGTTCAAACCCCAGATGAAGCTGTTTGTATCTCACATAGCGCTAATACGCTTGGAAAAAGTATGAATCGAACTATTCTCCCTCCAGCTATGGGTGAATAGTAGGGCATTTTATTTTATATTTTTATTGTTTTTTTAATTCATTTTTTAGTCTTTGGTCGTTAGTTTTCAAGATGGCTTTGTAGAAATTTGTTTTCATGTCTGCATTCATCTTAAGGGGTGCTTCTGAGTGGGTACTGCCTGAAGGAAGGCACCCTGGACCAGATGATCAACTTAAAATCACCTACTCAGCGGAAGTGAGCACTGAATATCCCGGGTAACAAAGTATATATACAATATCTCTTTGACAGAGCCGACAATCAGGGATTTCTAGGACAGGATGTTCCAGCTATTTAAACAAAGTGATTACAAGAAAACAAGCAATGCGTCGGTGTATGCAGATCACGTGAATCATGAACTAGAAGAAATCGTTGGCGTTATGAAATTATATATACACAGGTACCCACAATCAGTCCCGGTCAGTCAAGGTTTGTCATGGTTCGTCAGACGGTCGGGCAGTCAAGAGGCTCAGAGAGCGGCCAGCATGTGCCCGGAGGAGACGGGGGCTAAGTAGCTCCCTGGCAGAACCCGGTTGAGAACCTCTCGTCAAATAAGCGGGGATGTAAGGACCTGAATATGGAATCACATCATGGGTTAAGAAATGGTCAATATAGCAGTCCTCCTCCAGTCTTCGTCCTCCGTCTCCCTCCCTCCCCCTCTCTCTCTCTCTCTATCTCTTTCTTTCTCTCTCTCTCTCTCTTATTCTCTCTCACATTTACAACCAATTTCGAACCTTTCGAGTAATAAAGAAAGACGTATATTTTTGTAAAGAAAGGCGCCATGCTTCTTCCTTATACTGATACGTTATATAACATAAGGTCCTATCGATGACTTAAATTGATCGACTTAAAAATTATTTGACTCCGACAGGACCGTGGGCATAAAAAACCTAATGAAACATCTATACAAAAATGTAAATATGAACGAGGCATAACCACGAGGTATAAAATTAACGTAGACAGATTGATATGCCGTTAAGATCTATAAGTCTCAATCTTAAAATCTTTGGAGTGCGAAGAGAGAGAAAAAGTTTCCATATGTATCTGCAACTCTTATTGGTTGATGGTCACAGATAAACAGTTTTAAAACCTTTATATATATATATATGTATATATATATATATATATATATCTTAAAAGATTAGAAAAATAATTATATCTTTTAGAAAGTTGACACAGCAGCAAGCTGGGCAAAACATATTTACGGGCCAAGTTGGCTGGGGCTATAGAATACACCGACTGCACCACTGCAGAGGATAAGACTCCCCCAACACGTGCGCCGGGTAGGGCACTAAACAATCTGATGGTACTATTTACCAACCCCTCCGCTCGGGCAGGATATGACACAAGGTCAATTTTTAAGCGGAGTTTAACAGGTTTGAATTCAGAGTTTTCCTTCTCCTAGACTAGTTGCCTCAACAAGGCTGAAGAACCTAGTCTGTCCTACTATTTACCCATAGCTGGAGGGAGAATAAGGGGGTTCATACCTTTCCCAAGGGTATTTGCCCGAAAGTGAACATAACAGCGCGACTGGAGTACAAACTCGCGTACTACGATTCCGCAGTTCATCGCTTTAACCATTACACCACGAGGACACCCCCAAACAATCTGATGGTGAGGCTTCAGCAATGCTCGAGCTTTGGGGAATGCAGAGTACACCTTCATTGCCATTGCTCCCAGGTCCATTCTGACCCTGAGTGGTAGCACCAGATAGGGTCCTATATATGGGTCAAATAGAACTAAACAATGTATTTATGCTAAACTGAATTGTTTGAAATTGAACTGTTTTTCACATTTAAACTGTGTACTGGTTGAGTGTTCGCCAATGGTCAGGGAGAGCTGGGTTCAATCCCAGGTTGCGTCATACCAAAGACTTTAAAAATGGTACTTGATACTTCCTTGCTTAACACTCAGTAATATAAGGTACGTATCAAGGGTAAAGTGGAGCAATCCAGGGAAAGGAGTAGCGCCCTCTCCTACACCTTGGTGTAGTAGCTATTGAAAACGGAGCCTTCTGGTCAACCTCGACTACGGTCGCTAACTTTACTTACTTATATGTATAAAAATGGATTTGGCACTAAATAACCTATAATGGTTGATATGCCATAAAACCAAACCAAACCAAACCAAAGTAAACATGTTTGCGGTTCAAAAGCAGCAGAGCAACTTAAATTATCTTCATCATCATTATCAAAGTATGCTGACAGGATGGATTCCTTTGACTCTCTCTCTCTCTCTTTCTCTCTATGCGTCCCTATCGGGCCATCGTTCTTGGTAAGTTCTCTAAGCAGTATCTCGTGGCTGCAGAACTTATAAATGTAGGTTTTTGCTGGTCGGCCAACACTGGTGCGTCTATGTGTAGGAGCCCATAAGAGAACGTCGCAAATTAGATGATATCCTGACGTCTTGTGTTATTGATGTATTTCGTGAAAGCATTCAATTTGCCCCAAAATTAAGTCAGGTATGAAATGAAAGTAAAAAAAAAACACTTGACAGAAAGAATAAAAATAAAACATTAAAAATATCCAAATAAAAATTTTAAAAATATCTGAAGTGAATTAATTAGAGCATGATATCGCAATGTTTTCTCGTAAAAAATAATCTCAATATATATATATATATATATATATATATATAGAGAGAGAGAGAGAGGGATTGAAGCTTTGTAACTGTTGGCCGATTTTCATGTTTAGGCTTTTGTTTGTATTTGTTTTCGGAATGCAAACCATAGGATCATTCTACAACTTTTCCCTCTTCATTGGATTATTCCATATCTTCCCTCGATTATGATAATCTATTTTAGTTTGCTTAGGAAATATTTCATGAAGCAATTAAATAAAAAAATTCCAGCGTCTTATCTGTTATTACTTTACTTACTGCTACATAAAAAAAAGACGAGCTTCCTTTACGTGTACTAATTCCATAATTTTTACCAGGAGTAATATACGAGGGAGGGATGAAAACTTCATATGATGACGTCATACCTACTGCTGATCATTTTTTTACCGATGGGATCAAAGAACTTCAATACCTGCGGAAGAAATGTGCGAACCGCAACGGGGACTACATTTGAAAATTAAACTTATCGAGTCACACTCCACTAGAGTATCTTGGTCAGCCTATGAACTTTTCAGTCGACCCTATATATATATATATATATATATATTGTAATCCCCTATATATTTGGGCGTTATATGAATATATATAGTAACTCCCAATATATATATATATATATATATAGTTACTTTTCAATCATACATTGTATATAGATATATGTTGGGGTTTATAGAAAGAAAAAACAAAAAGAAAGACAAAATAGAAAGAAATAGGAAAAGTTTCTTTCACCCCTTTTCTAAGCTCAATTTTAGCAAATGGCCGTTAAAAGAAAAAGAACATTTTTTATCTATTACATGTTTGAATTTAGTTGGACTAAATTCATTGTACTTCATTTTTACAATTTATTTATTTGAGGGATAGATATAAATAAAACAAAATACAATACATTTTTAATAAAAAAACAATCGAAGGGATTTATCATCAAAAAATGATAAAAATTTCACACATTTATACAGAACTTCACAAAGGACTGTCCATATCGACTATTCTGGAAAAAATACATCAGAAGAAGGCCGAAGAGTAGTCAACTGAAAATTCGTGAATAAATAACGCTATAAATCATGCTTTGTTAATTTTATAGCATGTCAAACCATACTGGGTTATCTAATTCTAAAGGCAGTCTTTTAACGGCAAACAAGAAGAGTGTTCGCCAATAGTCCAGGAGACCGGGGTTCAATCCCTGGTCGCGTCATACGAAAGACTTTAAAAATGGTACTTGATACTTCCTTGCTTAACACTCAGCCATAAAAGGTACTATCAAGGGTAAAGTGGAGCAATCCAGAGAAAGGAGTAGCGCCATCCCCTACACCTCGGTGTAGTAGCTATTGAAAAGGGAGCCTTCAGGTCACTCTCGACTAAGGTCGCCAATTTTACTACTTACTTATATCATAGGGCCTTAAAGATTCAAGTAATCAATAATGATAATTTTTAGTAAGCAATTATAACTTCAAGTGATTGTTCTTAATATGAATACTTTGTACTCACTTATATTGTCGCAAAGATTGCTATCCAATTCTAAAACCTTTCAAAAAGATTTATTGGACCCATAGATAAGATTTTAAAAGATTTTACAGCGCCAGGTCAAAAGAGACCAAAGAGTAATGGCCTTATGGATCAAGAACAAGACCCTTACCATTGGGTGTACTTTCGTGTCGATCATTTTTTAACGGAGAGAGATCTTAATTCTTTTTAGGTTTGGTTTGGCTTTATGGCATATCAACCTCTTGTAGGTTATTTAATGCCAAATCTATTTTCATACTAAAAGCAGATCTATTTCAAACAATTCAGTTTAACGTAAAAACAAAATTTAAATGTTAAAAACAGCTCTATTTCAAGCAATTCAATTTAGCACAAGTACGCAGTTTAAATGTCAAAACTTCTATTTCAAACAATTCAGTTTAGCATAAGTACAGATTATTTCTAACAATTCATTTTAGCATAAGTACGTAGTTTAGTTCTATTTGACCCATAGATAGGACCCTATCAGGTGCTACCATTCCGGGTCAGAGTGGACCTTGGAGTCATGGCAATGAAGAGGTACTCCACATTCCCAAAAGTATTACTAGAGCCTCACCAACAGATTGTTTATTGTCATATCTAGGACACTCGTTGGGGGAGTCTTACTCCTCTGCAGAGATGCAGTCGGTGTATATATATATATATATATAAAGGAATACCTACCATGCCAGACGTAATTTACCAAGGTTACACCTAACCTGATCATCAGGATAACATATATATATATATATATATATATATATTTCGACCTCTAATTAAACGTGTGAAGCCATCTGATGAGACGAAGAGTATAATGATATTCTTCGCCGAAATAAATTTATATTGGCAATTTAACAAGGTTCAAGTTATCCCCTATTTGCTTTATATATATATATATATATATATATATACTCACAGCTCGTGTGACAACGAACGTATTTACGATCGATTCTAACAATGTCTGTTCCTTTCTAAGATTCTTTTTGATCCTAATTCTTTGTCGCAAATCTTAAGTCTGGGAGATAGAATAGTAAATTCTATTTTTCTTCCTTTTTTATTATTCATTTTACTTTCCAATCACAGCAACGCAAATGGCGTCGTACAGAATTTGAACACAGGTCATCTATTCAATTGCGTATGGTAATAACCGTCACGCTAAGCGTGCCTCCTTATATTATTTAGATATCAAGTAACAGTGGCGTCATATATATATATATATATATATATATATATATGTCCAATATGCACAAATATAATTAGCGTTCTTGCAAGATAGATTGATAGATGTACAAATATAATGATCGTTTTTACCAAAAATTATTCTAATCTCACTAAATATTTGTTTTGAGGCTATTCAAAATGGCGAAAAATCAGGTTTGAAGAGAGAAGTGCAAACCATGTGAAATTTACTGAAGAATGTGTAATGTGTATGGAGAAGAATGTTTCAGTTAAAGAAATTTTTACAAAAGGGCTACACGTGAGTTTGCCATAACGAAATTAAGTCGAAAAGACATTTCATGAAGTGAAAACATGCTCTTTCCGGTAAAGAAAAAGTTCTGGGCGGAGCGGTCTGTAAAGAATAAAATACTGACAGTGTTCTGTGCCATGAAAAAAACAATAACTAATTATTTCCTTGAAAAAGGTGCAACGATAAAAGGTGCAACGATAAAAGCAAAATTCACTTTATCAATTCAATCATTTTCGTATACGCACACACGTATATACACACACACACACACACACATATATATATATATATATATATATATATATATGTAGAGAGAGAGAGAGAGAGAAAGAGAGAGAGAGAGACTTAAGATTGAATAGCATAAAGAGAGTCAATGATCCTGTCGAAAGCCTTATCAATAAACTTCAAATATTTCTGTGCTAAATAATGTGTATTGTGAGTGAGATTGTCTTAATTTTCTTAATTTTCTTTAAATAAATTCTTTAAACGATTCCTTTTGAAGACAGCATAACTGAAGAGTTCTGATAGAACGAAACAGTCTGTCTGTGGATGACTACATATATATATATATATATATACTTTTTTCCTATCCGTTTTCTATTTTGATTTTGTTTTCGTTCAGTAAGATGTTCGTCAGTTGTAGTGAGATTTGGTAAAAACTTGGACGTTGTTTTATATGGTTTGTTTTGGAATGTCCAGGTTTTTACCAAATTTCACCACACCTAACGAATATCTGACTGAACAAAAACAAAATCAAAATAGAAAACGCATAGGAAAAAAATTCTCTCTGTGCCACCATACTTTTGAAAAATATATGTATGTGTGTGTGTGTGTGTGAATATGGAAGTAAATAATCGAAAAGAACCCGACTGTATGGAGAAAAATTAAAAAAAAAACAAAGTAATCCAAAGTGATGAATTTATTGCTAAAGAAAGTCGACGCTATAACGTTTCGGTTTTAATAACTTACCATCTGGTCTTTTAAGAATCGCAGTTGGTGGAAGCAGAAATAATGCCTTATACAAAGCTTTTGTGGAGATCAGAATCGTGATACTTGTCATCATCATCATCATCATGGCGTGCCGCTAGCACGGATTTCCCAAACCCTCTCCCGTCACGCGTCTTTTTCGTCCCTCGCTCTCGAAAGGTCTTCCATGCAACATCCTGTATCAGTACAAAGCTGTTGTAGATAGGTTCTAACTAGTCGTCCTGCCTTTGCTCGTCCATGTGAAGGGGTCCACAGGAGTACATCACTTATGAGTTCGTCCTTACTTCTCCAGCAGTGTCCTGTATGTCTTGTTCGTCTAATTTGGATTATTTTTCGAAATTGGTGGTAGGTATCCGTACAGCTGCCGTGGGATGCTGCCTCCAGGATTTGTTCATTACAGCTCCCAGCATTCTCGTGTAATTTCCGTCAAGATTTTTCTCCATACGCTTAGTCAGCGTCCATGTGGTGCATCCATATTATAGTACTGACATGACCGCTGCTTGAAAGAAACTGTGTTTTATTTATCAGATTGAATGTCTTGAGGATTACGACTGTGTGGGGGGATGAGTTGAAGTGATGCCTGTAGTTTATATCAATCAGAATTTCCCATGTCATGGTATTTCATTCTAATAGCAAACTTCAATCCGAAACTGAGGGCTCCCGTCTCCACAACACAGAGTGTAATTGTTATAAAGTTTACAACAAGATCAACCCAGTCTAAATCTTTCCAGCAACATTTATTATATAAAGATACAAATTTGGATTTTAGCTTGGAAATTTTCCCTTTTTTAATATGAACGCTGATTTAATGATTGAACAGTCGTATGTTCTTTCTTTGCATATATGATTTCCTCCCTTGTTTTTGTATTTTATAAAAAATCCACCATTGATCTATCAATACTTAGTATCATCTTTTCTAAAGTCCTGATGATGTTTTTTTTAAACCGAAACATTAAAACTTCGACTTTTTTTCTCAATAAATTCATCACTTTGGATTACTTTGTTTTTCAATTTTTCTCTCTCTCTATATATATATATATATGATTCTTCTTTAATCCTTAAATGGTTCTAAAACACAATTCGTCTTAAGCGTTAGGACTTCATTGGTTTTATTCTCTCCGTTTTGTTTCTGAGGCCGTGGAAGCAGGAAAAAATGGATGACGGACACAACGTGCGGACCAACTTCTTCATTTTTCTGGAAACAGGACTCTTCTCGTATCTTTGATTCTTTCCCTGTTCCCTGTTCCCGAACGTTCGTCTTCTCGCACCTCAGCCATCAAAAGAGTAACTGAGAGGCAGAATCATAGAATCTGTCGTCTTATATTGGGGCGCACATGACACACCACCACCTCTACCTCGGGTGGGTCACATCGTCTGGTCACCTATGGTCACCACTTGAATGGTGACCTCCGCAAAGCCCGGTCGATGGTACTCGGTTAAGCTTATCTTGTTACATATAGCCCACTGGAAGAAATGTTGAACTTTGTTAACTCATCTTCGTTAACTAATCCATTTGTTTGCAATGCTACACTATTTTTTAAAAAATCTATTAAATCTTTGTGTGGTGGCTGGAAGAATGTTATTTGGGGACGTTATGATGAAATGACACAGCCGGCTCATATATAGGCAAATTTGCACGCACACACACGTTCTATTCAAATATTACCATACAGCACACATATAGAAAAAACATAAGCCACTGTCAGCAGCAATACAGACCGTTCGCTAGTACATACCATACATTTTGACTGGTCGAAGTTTTAACGGCGTGGATCTGGTCGGGTGTGTGGTGCTTCGGGTGGCGGTAGTCGCACAAGGCTGCCTGACGTGGGTGCCGAGAAACCCCAGCATTCACACCACGCTGCCAAGACGGGCATACTCCTCGAGCCTCAGAGGGCCGTCCCCAGGCTCTAACCCTCCTCATTGAGGCAAGGTTTATTGCCCTACATCTGAGGCGCCCTTATTAGGGAAATGCCAACGGGACCCGAGCCATTTTGCGGCCTTGTGTCATAATCACCCGTTAGGTGGGGAGCACGACAAATACCGTTCGTTAGTAAACACTGCACCGTACGTGCTACTAACACAACTAAGTGTCGACCTCAGCCAACGCAACAATCTTAAGTTATTAAGATGAACTTTTGAAATTCATGAAAGATTAAAGAAATTTAATTTTTAATTGATTTCACTTCCAAAATAACCTGAAAATTATTTTCATTTGCTTAAACTCATTAAAAGATTGATTTTATTTGATAAAACTTATTAAAAATTATTTTCATTTGATAAAACTCATTAAAAATTATTTTCATTTGATAAAACTCATTGAAAATTGAATATCCGGAAAATTATTTTCATTTGCTTAAACTCATTATTTATTTGATGGATAAATATAAATAAAACAAAATACAATACATTTTTAATCTAAAAAAAAATGGAAGGGATTTATCATCAAAAAATGATAAAAATTTCTCACATTTTTACGGAACTTCACAAAGGACTGTCCATATCGACTATTCTGCAATAAATACATCAGAAGAAGGCCGAAAAGTAGTCAACCGAAAATTCGTGAATGAATAACGCCATAAATGATGCTTTGTTAATTTTATAGCATGTCAAACCATACTGGGTTATCTAATTCCAAAGGCAGTCTTTTAAAGGCAAAGTTGAGTGTTCGCCAATAGTCTAAGAGACCGGGGTTCAATCCCTGTTCGAGTCATACCAAAGACTTTAAAAATGGTACTTGATACTTCCTTGCTTAACACCCAGCCATATAAGGTACGTATCATGGGTAAAGTACTCATGAAAATTTTATTCGCTAAAACTCATTTAAAAAATAATTTCATTTGCTAAAACTCATTAAAAAATCAAATATCCTGAAAATTATTTTTATTCGCTAAAAAGTGAGAATCTGCTGTGCTTGTGTCTATTTACAGAAACTTAACTGAAATTGGAAAGCGAACATGGTTTCGATATCGTTATTTCGTCCAATCAGGGAAATGTCTCTTACATAGACCAATAGAAGTCCACCTACCAGTCGCAGCCACCAACAATGTCTACGAAAAAGCCGTTGACATTGTAAGTAATTGTTTTGTTTTAAACATTTTTTTCAATTTTTGCTTCTTTATAACAAAACCAGGTGCATTGAATTTCAGGATGGATACTCTGAAATGAACAGTGGGGGGAGGGGGTCCTCTCTGGCGCAATGGTTAAAGCGATGGACTGCGGAATCGTAGTAAGCGAGTTCGTACTCCAGTCGCGCTATTACGTTCACTTTTGGGCAAATACCGTTGGGAAAGGTATGAACCCCCTTATCCTCACAGCTATGTTCTTCTAGGAGAATAGCTTTGGCATTAAATAACCTACGAAGGTTGATATGCCATTAAACAAAGAAACCTATTTGGAGGTGCCCGTGGTGTAATGGTTATCGTCGTAGGAAATGGACACGGCGACTCGAGTTCAAATCCTGGACGAGACTGATTGCATTTCACATAGCACTAATACCCTTGGGAAAGGTATGAATTCAATTATTCTCCCTCCAGCTATGGGTAAATAGTAGGACAGACTCGTTTCTTCAGCCTTGGTGAGGCAACTAGTCTAGGAGAAGGAAAACTCTGAATTCAAACCTGTAAACTCCGTTTAAAAATTGACCTTGTGTCATATCCTGCCCGAGCGGAGGGGTTGGTAAATAGGATTAAACAAAGAAACCATCTGAAATGAACATAGATAATTTGGTTTGATTAAATGGCGTATCAACCGTTATGGGTTATTTAATGTTGAAGTCATCCTTGTAGAAGAACAGCAGTACTATTTAACATATAATTGGAGGGGTAAGTGAGTTCATGCCTTTCCCAAGAATATTAGTCCGAAAGTAATTGTGTGACCGGAATTCGAACTCACTCACTTCTAGACTGCAGTCCGACACTTTAGTCATTACGCCACAAGAACGATCGATCGATCGATAGATAGATAGATAGATAGTACGCTCTTAAAGGTAATTACGGCAGATCAAGATAATACAATAGAACTATTAGATAGGGCAAGTTTTCTGTCACAAAAAGCTATTAACCACCATTGGACTCACATTGTACTTTGTGTGTCCAAGTCCTAATGGGGTCATCAGGCTACTATTGCACTAAGTGAGCTATAACCAATATAGTCCTGCATGGCACGAATCGATACTCGTGCCCAACCTCCCCCTTCTCTAAAACCCCCATTCTAAAAAGACCTTGTGTCAAATCCTGTCTGGTGTGAGGCAGTGATGAATATCCTTGCCCCATTGGTTATGCATTTTCGTAAGCAATAAGGCTGCACCCGTAAGATCGTCGCCCCGAAAGTAATTTTTCCTGTCGTATTATGTTGTCCGTTAACGCCAGAGGCGGATGTTCGTCGTAAGGCAGTAGCTGCCGAACCTTACCGCTTATAACCAATGATATTTTGTTTCGTTTCACATAGCGTCTTGGCGACAGTTTAGTTAGATGATGCCTGATATCAAAGCAGAAATGTGTCACTAAATTCGCCCATGTGAACAAAAAATGCACCCACTGACATTCACGACACTTATGGAACGTTTACGGATACCGAACAGTGAATGTAAGCATAGTTTGGCGATGGGTTATGTGTTTTAACAGTCCCGACACACAATTTGAGTAACATGCCATGTTTCGTAAATCTGTCAATCCACGAAATGAAGAGCACCGCGGTCAGATCATTCGCGGGAATCGGGCTGATAAAAGATGGATTACGCGAACATTTTCCTTAACGAAGGTAATGTCATCGCAGCTGTCAAAGAAAGTTGTTTACCGTCGCTAGTAAACATCATGCAGGTTGTTCATCGTGAGCGAAAATCCATAGCTGCTGTTGGAGACTGTGCAAAAATAGTGTTTTGTTGCTAAAGACTTGCTCTATCCAACGAAGGAACAGTGCTCCTTATATCTGTTCCTGTTTCCGTTGAAATAAATAGATTTTACTTTCAGAATTCCCAAATAGATTGTAAAGATAACTTGGATTAAAAAACAGATTTGAGCGGATTGATAAAGATACATATATAAGAAAGAAAGAAAGAAAGAAAGAAAGAAAGCTTGGATTAAAAACCAAATAGATTTGAACGGACTGGTAAAGATGCATACGTCTGAACAAGATGAGATAGATAGATAGATAGATAGATAGATAGATAGATAGATAGATAGATAGATAGATATATAGATAGATAGAACTAGGTAGATATGAATAGACTGAAATAGATAGTAACAGCCTCAGATAGATAGATATTAGCTTTTAAAGCTATTATTACTATAGGTCTGGTAGAACATGGAAGAAATAGCAACGAAGGGGTAGTTTTACACTCCCCACAACTCAACAACTGGAGCCTTACCACCAGATGTTGTTTAGTTTCATACCCGGTAGATAGATAGATAGATAGATAGATAGATAGCAAACAAGTATACTTCGCAATCATTTTAAACGGGTAAACACTTCATACTTAGTAACAACATTAATGTTTGGGAACGGAGTAAATTAGAAAATTTAAATGAACAATATGTGACAGTTCACATAAATTTTGTATTACAATAACTTGAATATAATTATATATGTAATAATTATATATGTAATAATTATATATGTAATTATATATGTAATTATAATTATATATGTAATAATTATATATGTAATTATATATGTAATTATAATTATATATGTAATAATTTTTTATGTAATTATATATGTAATAATTTGAGTAAATCAAAGTTTACGCTCAATTTCTTTTCATTTCCATTTGGTATATAAAAAAAAAAAAAATTTCATTTGAGATTTAGCTTGAAAAAAAATTATTCAGGATTTAAGTTATAAAAAAAGGTTTAATTAGGGTTTTCAGTTGATTTTTTTCATTCAAGATTTAAGTGGAAAAAATTTCTATTCGGGATTTAAGTTGAAAAAAATTTATTCTGGATCTAAATTGAAAAAAAAAATTTATTCTGGATTTAAATTGAAAAAACAATTTTTTTCAGGATTTACCATAAAAAATAATTTACATTTGGGATTTGAGTTGGAAAACATTTTCATTCGAGATTCTGTTCGAAAAACATTTTTATTTGAGATTTAAATCAAAAAACATTTTCATTCAGGATTTTATTCGAAAACTTTTGGGGGTATTTAAATCAAAAAC
Organism: Sepioteuthis lessoniana; assembly: GCA_963585895.1. NCBI lineage: Eukaryota > Metazoa > Mollusca > Cephalopoda > Myopsida > Loliginidae > Sepioteuthis > Sepioteuthis lessoniana. The sequence goes on from CAUZXS010001919.1 coordinate 81,412, forward strand.
GTTTTCATTCGGGATTTTATTCGAAAAACATTTGAGGGGAGGGATTTAAATCAAAAAACGTTTTCATTCGGGATTTTTTCGAAAAACATTTTTGGGGGATTTAAATCAAAAAACATTTTCATTCGGGATTTTATTCCAAAAGCATTTTGGGGGGATTTAAATCAAAAAACATTTTCATTCGGGATTTTATTTGAAAAACATTTGAGGGGGGGGATTTAAATCAAAAAACGTTTTCATTCGGGATTTTATTCGAAAAACATTTTTTGGGGGGATTTAAATCAAAAGCCATTTTCACTCGGGATTTTATTCGAAAACATATGGGTGGGGGGATTTAAATCTAAAAATATTTTCATTCGAGATTTTATTCGAAAAACATTTTGGGGGGGGATTTAAATCAAAAAACGTTTTCACTCGGGATTTTATTCGAAAAACACTTTTGGGGGGGATTTAAATCAAAAAACATTTTCATTCGGGTTTAATTAATAAAATTCAAAATCTACTTAATTATTGAAAATTTCAAAAGTTAGCTTAATATTCGTTCATTCTATTCATCTTTCATTTTTTTCTTCTTGACCCAGACATGTCACACTCTTGCCAAGATTACGCGATATATGCCAAGAGAAGTTTTTATATCAACTGCCAAATCTTTTGGAGTTGGCATATTTACCATGGCTGAAACACTGACGGTTTATCCCCAGAATGCAAAACTAGCAGATCGACCGGAATGTTTTCGTAAGTAATCTGTAAACCAGATCTGTTCGAAAAGTACCGACAGTGAAGCTGTATATACCAAGTAAGAATTGAACGATGAATGAAACGTTCATTTTCTTCAAAGTCTGAGAAAAGTATCGTGATGGAATCTGTAAGACAGAATTAAACAATGTATGAGACTATTGACCTTTCGTATGTCAATATACATGGAGAGTTGTCTGTGCTTGTACGTATGCATATATGTGTATAGTTGCGAGTTGACCATAGGTCTATATATATATATATATATATATATATATATATATATATATGCGTGTGTGTGTGTGTGTGTGTGTCCCTGAAAAAACTATAAGACCACCCTCAAAAATGAAGAAAAAGGTATTGTTTACAATTTTTAAATTATGAAAATCAGATATATGAAAGATAAGGTTAAGAGACATTTAAATTTAAAATAAGAAACAATTTCAATTCATTTTTTATATGTATATTTGCATTTATGCAAAATTTTGAAATTTATTTTTGACATGAATATAAGACCACCAATTAAAAACTAAAGAAAAAAAGACTTAATTTTTTGAAAAATTTATTATATATAGTCGACGTAATATAAAGCTATTGAAACTGTAATACTTGAAATACTAAAAACATAAATGACTAAAGGAACTAAATTATCTGAATTTTAGAAAGGCGATATTATAGCTTTGAAAAGAGTCGGAAAATCTCCGAGAGAAATTTCGAAGGCCTTAGGACGCATTAAAACCATTATCTGCAATTACTTGAAAACATTAAGTATCAAACTATGAGTGCTAAAGAATGGCGAAAAATTGTTTTCTCGGGCGAAAAGAAATTCAATTTAGACGGTCCAGATTGCTTTCAGAAGTACTGGCACGCAAAAAATTTTCCAGAAGACATAGTGATCTGGGGTTCTTCTCATTTTCAGGAAAACTTAAAATACAATTGGTCTGTAGTCAACAAAAAAAGAACAGCAGATTATTTGAAGATGCTAAATGAGTTATTTTTCGCACAAGAAGGGCGTTGTCTATGTGGAGAAGAATATATTTTTCAGCAAGATAATGCTGCTATCCTCAATGCATCAATAACAAAGAAGTGTTTGGTTTGGTTTGGTGGGTTTTATGGCATATCAACCTTTGTAGGGTATTTAACGCCAAATCCATTTTTATGTGAATAATCTGTTTTATTCAAAACAATTCAGTTTAGCATTAGTACACAGTTTAATTGTCAAAAACATTTATTTCAAACTATTCAAGAAGTTATATGTAACAATTCAGTTAAGTGTAAATACGATTTTAATGTCGAAAAACAGTTCTATTTCAAATAATTCAGTTAAGCATAAGCACGCAGTTTAAATGTAAGTACGGTTTACTTGTCAAAAACATTTCTATTTCAAGCTATTCATTTCACTCAAACAATTCATTTTAGCATAAGAATGCCGTTAGTTCTATTTAACCCATAGATAGAGCCCCATCAGGTGCTAGCACTCCGGGCCAGATTGGACCTGGGAGCGATGGCAATAAAGGGATACCCCGTATTCCCCAAAGCTCCAGCATTGCTAGAACCTCACCATCAGATTGTTTAGTGTCATATCCAGGACACTTGTTGGGTGGGGGGTTCTTACCCCTCTACAGAGAAGCAGTCGGTGTATTCTGGGCAAAAAGAAGTCTTTGCTTGAACAAAAAATAAGACTTCTTAACGGCCCAGCGGGGATTGATTGTTGCAAAAGTTTATGAAGGAGGTCGACAGTACTCAGTAATTTCTGAACACGTATCTTCATATTTTAAATTTAATTGTCTTTATGTCTTAACTTTTATATATGTAATTTTCATAATTCAAAAATTATAAACAATATTTCTCTTCATTTTTGCGGATGGTCTTATATTTTTGTCCCGGGTAAGTTGGTTGTTCGGTTGGTTGGACTTTATCGCATATTCACCTTTGTAGATTATTTGATGCCAAATCCATTTTAATACAAATAATCACTTCTATTTCAAACCATTCAGTTTAGCAGAAGTACACAGTTTAACAGTCAACAACATTTCTATTCCAAGCTATTCAATTTAGAATAGGTATAGATTTTGTTTATACACAGTTAAATATCAAAAACAGTTCCATTTCAAACAATCCAGTTTAGCATACAAAAACAGTTCCATTTCAAACAATTCAGTTTATAATTAGTACGCAGTTTACATGCAAGTAAACAGTTTAACAGCCAAAAACATTTCTTTTTCAAGCTATTCAGTTTAGTCAAACAGTTCTAATTCAAACAATTCAGTTTAGCGTAAGCATAGTTTCAATGTCAAAAACAGTTGTATTTCAAACAATTCAGTTTTGCACAAATACACAGTTTAAATATCTGAAGAGTTCTATCTCAAGTAATCCAGTTTAGCATAGGTTCGCAGTTTAATTCTATTTAATCCATAGACAGAACCCTATCAGGTGCTACCAACTCCGGAGCAGAGTGGACCTGGGAGAGATGACAATGAAGGAGTAATCTGCATTCCCCAAAGCTCCAACATTACTGGAACCTCACCATCAGATTGTTTAGTCTCATATCAGGACACTCGTTGTGGGGAGTGGTCTTACTTTTCTGCAGAGGTGCAGTCGGTGTATTCTATAGCTCCATCCGATTGGGCAATTTTGTCCAGGGGTGGATATATGTATATAAATATATGAGTAAACACACTCCTGGAAGGAGGAACAACGACCCCTATATAGACCAGTTTGACCGACCAAGGGTCATTTATACTGGAAACAAGAGTGAGTTCAAATCCCATTGAGTACCCCATTAAAAAAGGCCTTGTGCTACACATGTTCTCTGACGAAAGCAACAATCTGGAAATATACACATCATTGGCCCAGCGGTTAGAGTGTTCGCCAATGGCCCGGGAGACCTGGGTTCAATCCCAGGTCGAGTCATACCAAAGACTTTAAAAATGGAACTTGATACCACCTTGCTTAACACTCAGCATTATAAGGTACGGTTCAAGGGTAAAGTGGAGCAATCCAGGGAATGGAGTAGCGCCCTCCCCTACACCTTGGTGTAGTAGCTATCGAAAAGGGAGCCTTCGGGTCACCCTCGACTATGGTCGCTAACTTTACTTTTACTTATATATATATATATATATATATATATATAACACATATGTAAAAACAAAATAAATAAATTTAAAAAATACAAATCTCTTCGTCGACCTTCCTTTTTTAATATATATATATATATATATACACATATGTGTGTGTGTGTGTAATTGCCTATGTAGGGTGTAATATAATTAAGGATGATACTTAATTATATTTGGGTATTATGTTATTTGCATTAAAAATTCTAAGTCACTAGAAACTTTGAATGTAAGTGTAGATCGTCGCAAAGGTCAATGCGTACACGCGTCCCAGGATGAGGTTGGCAAGTTTAACTTGACAGATTGTTTTTGAAATCGTAGGTTAAAAGCTGTATATTGGAAAAGTAAGCAAATTGAGGACGGTGACTGACTTGGGTGATGGCGTCATGAAGAGAAGTTAAAGACACGTGTGGTTATCATGATTAGCCGATGAAATAATTAAGATATATTATATAAGAAGAGATATTTTTAATCCAGTCGGAGTCAATTCAGAGCTCGAAAGAGAGACGGTTCAGAGGAAGGAGAGACAGCTCAGAGCTCGGAAGGAGAGACGTTGGGTCTTCTGGGACGCGAAGGAGCAAATAGGGCGAAGAAATCGAAGTCGGGTGTTTGTTCGTTTGTCTCGCGCGCACGAGACTTATAGCGTTTCTATGACACAAGAGTAGATCTTTCACTCAGTCTTTCTCGTGTTTCGATGAGTGCAATGAAATTGTTATAATAAATGATAAACTATTTTCGTATTTTGAAGCAAAGTCTCTCTCTATATATATATGTGTGTGTGTGTGTGTGTGTGTGTGTGAGTGTCTTAAAATATACATAGTAAATCATTGACGTAGAGGCGGACAGAGAAACAAAGAAAGGGACAGAAAGAAAAACCAAGAGAGAAAAAGAACGATGACATATTGTGAAATAGATATACAATATGTAAATGTACAAGTAAAAAAATGATGATATATTTTTTAGATAGATAGATAGATGCTATTCTTCCTTTTTCTTTCCTTTCCTTTCCTTTTTTTTTTTTTTTTTTTTTTTTGTTAGGAAGATGCGATGGTAAATGCAGAATAACCTGCAATTTTGATGGCCGAAAATGGGGAACAGTTCCTGGAATAACAAATACAATTAGTCTGTCTAACATGGAAACCATTCTGTGTATGAAAGGAGACATCTACGGGGGAAGCGAAAACATTGTCACTCACGAATTTGCCCATCTTATCCACATGTACCTGAATATACGATGGAAGAAAAAGGTAAGTGTGTGACACGGTCTGCAGTTATGAATAAACTATTTAAAAGAAATTTTGTTCTTGGATAGTTTGCGTTATTTCTAAATTGCTTATTTTGTGAAAATATAGAAAATCGCCATTATTCCCTTGAAATTTTGCTTTTGTGCCTTGGATAACATTAGGTAAGACAATTTTGTTCCTGGATAGTGTATGTTATTTCCTAATTGCTTATATTGTAAAAGTATAGAAAGTAGCCATTATTTTCTTTAAAAAATTGCTTCTGTGCTCAAGATAATGAAATTTAGATATTAATTTATTTTCTATGATAAAATGGATAAATTTGCATATTTTTATGTTAGGTTTACGGAGAGGTTTTCTGGGATATAGTCGTACTATGGTTAGTTGGCTAGTTAATGAATTTTAACGGTAGGACAAACAAAATTTAGAAATCAACCAATCACATGAGCATAAAATAATTCTAGACTAAGTGATTTTATGCCCAGAGATCAGGGGTCGTTGTAGGAGTGAGTTCAACAAATATCAAGATTGACACTGTATTTACTAAGATAGAAATGAACAAGGAATAAAAAGTTCATTTTCTTCAAAATAGTACCCTTGGCATTTAACTCACTTATTCCAGTGAGTTTTTCATTAGTCGAAGGACCATTGAAACTTCCCATTTGATATGATGAGAAGCTGCGCAGACGTATTTTTTGTAATGTTCTATAGTCTCTTACAGCTAAGCAGTATTTTCAGTTTAAGAAACAAGGAAATGTCGCACAGCGCTGCTTACTATGTAGGGTGGTGCACTTACACAATCCTGTGTTTCACCAAAAACATTTTATTCAAAAAGCATCGAAGCTAGTTTCACATAGGGTCCGACAAAATGATACCAGCTGCTGGTAGTTAGCGTGTGGTAAATATGTCATTGAGCAGCAGTAACAGCAGCTACACCATTTTTGTTGACTTCATGGCGTGGAATGGGGACCATCGTGCGTTTTTGACTGAAGCTTATTTTTAAAAATGGTGAATCAATCACAGCAATGCAGTGTGGTCGGTTTGCTGACTTGATTACTTTATGATTACTTCTTCTGCTAATATCTAAGTACACAAATCTTTAAACGTAACTCACAGATCAATCCCCTTGTAATTACTTCCTCTAGGAATGCCAAAAGACTCAAATCTTTAAACGTAACCAACAGACCTCTGAAGATAACATAAGGCTCAAAGGTTATTTGATTATTATCTGTGCTCCTGATGTGACATAGTGTTCTCTTAAGGAAAAAGACACTCCTACGAACACAAAAAAGTTTATATTTACGTTTTAAAACTTTTTTTTAATCTTAATCAGAGTTTTATTTTAATCTTAGGTACTTATTTGTACTGCTACTTTTGCCCCAGTTTTCATGGTTAACAATACTTATAATTTATTCCCATTAGACTTTTTTGACTGAACATTTTTATCTCTATCTGCTGAATTTGTATATCATCATCATCATCATGTCACGCCGTCAGCATGGATCTCTCTGACCCTCTCCCATCACCTTTCTCTATCGTCCATCGCTTCCAGTGGGTCTTCAAGACAACATCCTGTATCGATACAGAGCTGTTGTATGTAGGTTCTAGCTGGTCGTCCTGCCTATGCTCGTCCATGTGAGAGAGTCCACACGAGTACGTCACTTATGAGCTCGTCCCTACCTCTCCAGCAGTGTCCCGCATGTCTAGTTCGTCTAACTAGGATAGTTTTCGTGATAGGTGGTAAGTGGCCGTACAACTGCTGCTTTGTGAGGTGCTGCCTCCAGGACTTGTTCAATATTGCTCGTAGCATTCTTGTGTAGTTGCCGTCAAGCTTTTTATCCATACGTTTAGTAAGTGCATCCATACAGCAGTATCGACACGATCGCTGCTTTAAAAAACTGCGTTTCATTTTATCAGTCAGGTCTTACTTCCATATGATTGATAGTTTATCGATAGCTGTCCATACCTTTACTAGTCGCGTGTTGATGTCTGTCTCAGTTGATGAGACACTGCTTCCTAGGTAGGTGAACTTGTGAACTAGTTTCAGAGAACTACCGTTTAGTGGGGAGATGTCGCTTCTTTGATTAAAGCACATGTATTCCGTCTTGTGTGCGTTGACATGGAGGTCTATGCCTGCAGCTGCCCGTTCCAGACTATGTAGCAGGGTTTCGGCTTGGGCAAACATATTAGAAGTGCTGACCCAAAATTTAGAAACAAATATGGTACAGACACTTGCTGTTATACTTTGTGTACGAGTATGATAATAGCAAACAACATAAACTATATCGACAAAGATGGTGGAAACTGCTTATTTTGTACATACAAATAATTTATGACTTGGTTTTTGAAATCTGTCTTGACAGTAAATTTCTTGTTCAAGGAAAAAAATACGGAAAAAAATTTCTACCATAATTACAAATTCGATTATTTTGAAAGTTTCAAATAGATGACCTCTTTATCTTCTTTCTAGTAAAGTTGTTAATCTTAATTTTCTCTAATCTTTGCTTTTAACAGTAATCTTTTACTCTTTTTATTAGTTTTGCCATTCTTTGAATACCCTAAGTTCTCCATATCTAGATACTGGGAGCCCAGTATCATAATTTACATGAGGTCTTATTTGCTAAAAAAGAGATCACAATTCTCCATCAAAGTCAATTTTTTTTCTAGATAACCGCTGCTTACCTGAACGCCAAAAGGAGAAGGATGTATCGTTTGGATAGCTACGCCATGGGAACTGAGTTCGAGTACTTTTCGTTCACTTCTGAAAGTTTCTTCCACGATGTCTTAAGAACAGATACCACCACAACGGGTGGAATCAATTTGTACGTATCAAACTTATTTCTTTACTAAATTTTCAGAGTTAGGAAATTTTCGAATTTCAGAATATTTGTACTGGTAAACAATTAAATTGACTGTTTGAGAATATCAATGTATCTGTAGCCAGACTATATCACTTAAAGGCTTAGCAGTCTTTTGGAGTCTTCTGCATGCAGCCCATTGGCCTAGTGGGTAGAGTGTTCGCCAATGGCCCGAGAGACCGAGGTTCAATCTAAGCTCGAGTCATGCCAAAGACTAAAAAAAATGGTACTTGATACCTCTTTGCTTAACACTCAGCATTATAAGGTACGTTTCAAGGGTAAAGATCCAAAGAAGGAAGTAGCCTCCTTAACTTCACCTCGGTGTGGTAGCTATTGAAAAGGGAATCTTCGGGTCGCCCTCGACTACAGTTGCCAACTTTACTTTCTTACTTAGTTTGGTTTGATTTGGTTTGGTGTTATGGCACACCAAACATTGTAGGTTATTCACGCCAAATTAATTTTATGCATATAAACAGTTCTACTTCAAACAATTCAGTTTAACATAAGTACACAGTTTAGTTTGACCCATAGATAGGACCCTATCAGGTGCTACCACTCTGGGTCAGAGTGGACCTGGGAGCGATGGCAATGAAGGAGTACTCTGTATTCCCTAAAGCTCCAGCATTACTGAGTTTTCACCATTAGATTGTTTAGTGTTATATCCAAGACACTCGTTTGGGGAGCGGGGTCTTACCCCTTTTGCAGAGAAGCAGTCGATGTGTTCTACAGCCCGACCCCAAGCCGACTGGACAATTTACTTACCTTATATCATTTCAGTTTTATTTTATTTACCAACCCCTCCGCTCGGGCAGAATAGGACACAAGGTCAATTTTTAAGCGGAGTTTAACAGGTTTGAATTCAGAGTTTTCCTTCTCCTAGACTAGTTGCCTTACCAAGGCTAAAGAAATCAGTCTGTCCTACTATTTACCTATAGCTGGAGGGAGAATAATTGGATTCATACCTTTCCCAAGGGTATTAGTGTGATGTGAAATGCAATCAGTCTCGTCCAGGATTTGAACCCTTGTCGCCATGTTCATTTCCAATGACGATAACCATTACACCACGGGCACCTCCAAATTCACCTCCATTTCAGTTTTATGCATTTTTATTAACATTGTTCTTGAAAGACGTTAACAATTTACCAATGCAAATCGGAATCATCATAATCCAGCGTTGAAACTATTTTACTGTTTGCAAAGGAATGAGTAATGTTAAATAGAATTATTTGTGTTAAATAATGATACTTGAAACTCTTTAACTGTGTACAAAAATTGAATTATTGATATTACACAGCAATACTTGAAACCATTTAACTGTGCAAATGAATGAGTAATGTTGAATAGCAATACTTGTAACCACATCACTATGTGCAAACAAATGATTAATATTGAATAGAATTATTGGTGTGAGATAGTAATAATTGAAACCATTTAACTGTGTAGAAACAATTGCTACACTAATGTGCAAACAAATTAGTTCTAACTCATTAAAAAATGAAATTATCTACAAACTATGCGCTTACAAATCATATATATATATATAATAAGTAATGTTCGTGACCTTACTCGAGGGTGACCTTTCCCATAGCTACCACACCAAGGTGTAGGAAAGGGCATTACTCCATTGCCTGGATTTCTCCACTTGACCCTTGATCCTTACCTTATAATACTGAGCGTTAACTAAGGTGGCATCAAGTACAATTTTTTGAGTCTTTAGTATGACTCGATCTGGGATTGAACACCCGGTCTCCCGGACTATCGGCGAACACTTTACTCATTAGGCAATGTGTGTAAATAATTGACTGATGTTAAACAGTTAGTTATACATAGCAATACTTGAAACCATTTAACTGTGAGCAAAAAATAATGAGCTCAAGCTCGTTTAAAAATCCTATTAACAAAATATGTTTACAACTCATATATATTTAATATATATGTATAAAGAGGATTTGGCATAAGCCACAACGGTTGATATGCCATAAAACCAAACCAAACAATAATCCAGTGATTTAAACATTTAAACGTTCAACATGCCCCACTAAACAGTGCATAAATATTATATATACATATATATATGAGGGCCATTTAATAAATAAGATTAATTTTGCCTTAGGAGTTAGCATTAGGAAGTACTGTTTAAATTTGTACCAATTTCAAAGAAATCAGTTGGGGTGCCTCTTAGCATGTTTCAAATCACTGTCAGCATGATCTTCTTTACTGGCTGCTGCGCCCTAAACTTTTACTTTACCGGAGAGTCCGTGTGTTTCCCCTCCATGTACTGTGTTTTCAACTCTGGCTCGTTATGACAAATCCATGTTCAATCCATTTATAAACGTACGCATCAGACCATCTTCTGTAAATTTCACATGGTTTGCACTTATCAGTCACCAAAAACTTAATGACAGACCTCTGATAAGAATACACCTCGAACGAATTAGTACCCTCTAGCCCTCAACCCAACATATTTTCAGATGCAGGTGTTTATTGTATCCCTTGTAAGAATTTTATATTAAGATATATTGTGAAACATCGCGGGAGCTTCATGTTCGCTTGAAAGAACACAAAAGAGACATAGTAAAAAGAAAAGTTGGCGAGTGTAGTCGAGGGCAACCCGAAGGCTCCCTTTTCAATAGCTACAACACCGAGGTGTAGGGAAGGGCGTTACTCCTTTCCCTGGATTGCTCCACTTTACCCTTGATACGTACCTTATATTGCTGTGTGTTAAGCAAAGAGGTATCAAGTACTATTTTTAAAGTCTTTGGTATGAACCGACCAGGGATTGAACCCAGGTCTAGACATAAGAATTGGTAACTTAAACAATGCACTATTACAACACATCAATCAATCTAATCACTTCGATTTCAATTCTGCAAAGACACTCATTGACATTCGTAATAAACGACTGAGAGGAATTTTCGAGGCCGGTGTTATTTCATTCGGTAATTCCATAAATACTTCTCCGGGCTTTTATGATATTTCTCCTTACGTAAGTCCATTTTAAATAGCTACAATATATTCCATCTTTAGTTAATATATCCCACTTATATCATAGTTTTATACTTTCTCTTTTTCTTTCTTTTTATCTTCCTTTTTCTTCCTTCTTTTGATTCAAAATCTTTCTCGATAAACAAACGGAACATAAATTCTACACAATATTTCTAATAAGTCAAATGATGTAATTTAAAACAAACAAACAAACAAACGCTGATTCACTAATTAAACGGACAACTTTTTCTTGTATTACAAATTTTTCTATAAAGATACCAAAAAGTTTATGCGCAGAAAAAGATGCGATTTAACAGTTAAAAGTCATCAGGCAGATAAAAGATAAATTCTGATATTGATAAAATAAAGATCGTCTGCAAATTCGGACGATACAGTTGAAGGTTTTCAAGATGATTAAAAAACCCACAAAAATCCAGAAATCCAATCCAAGAAATTTTATTTAACACAAAAAAATATTAAGTTATTTGCTTAAAGGTTCTTATGTGATATCTTAAAAATAAACAATTAACAGTTTTATAGTATTGAAAAAAGGCAAAATTGTAATATTAATACAATTTTTTTTTTTAAATAGGCAATTTTATGAGTTTTTCCCATTTTGTTTATGTTTGCTAATATGCAATCAGAAGAAAACTCGAAAATATAGTTTTAAATAATTTTAGATCGACCGATACTCCAAATATAACAGGAATTAAACAACTGTCTTGTTGATTTCGACAGTAAAAAGATAATTAATCTCAAACATTAATCAATATTAGTTTTTAAAATGAAACTTGGTTTCTACGAATATCAGAAACACAAGAAAAATAGATATAAAAATACGTCTGTTACTTAGGTATTAAAAAGGAGTTTTAAAATGAACCTACTTATTCAAATTACAATAAAAGATTTTTCTAAATACATAAATAATTAGGGATAAGATATAATCAAAGTTATGATCATAACTTTATAAATATTTGAATTTCGATTTTTCGACTTATGAGATACAGGAGAGAGATCTAAACGTTTTCACTGTACGATTTCAATGTTCTTTCTGATTTTTTCTCGGTTAGTCAAAATATTCTTTCGAATTCAAATTTCCCTTCAGTTCATTAAGCAGACGATAATTTGAAACTCTACCGTTTTTTTTTAAATTTGAAACGTTGGAGATTGGAATTTTCACACCGAACACACAGACACAGCATTTCATCACTTTTACAACAGTGACTCAAGCGTTCATTTCCCTTTACAAAACATGTTGAATGAAAAAACGCTTGCAATAAAAACAAACAGAATAAAACAAATAATTGTCTGGGATTGAATTACAATATCAAGAAATATGGTGAATATACTGTGTTAAGTGCAGCTAGAGACGGCATGCAACCAGTGGTTGCAGATAAGCATCCATCTTATTAAATACTTTTTATATATATATTTAATAAGATGGATGCTTATCTGCAACCACTGGTTGCATGCCGTCTCTAGCTGCACTTAACACAGTATATTCACCATATTTCTTTCGTACTTACCAATTATAATATTGCATAATACACCATAATATATAATTGTGGTATTAACTGAAATCTCTTAACGCCATGATATTCACACCCCACCTATTATACTTACGTTTAAAATCCAGCATCCATTTCGCCTATTATACTTACATGTTAAATCAAAAATTCATTTTCTTCATAATACAATGATGATGATAAATTTGTCCCCCAGTTAAAATCATCACTACACACAATAAAAAAAAGGTTTATTCGGCCAAATCTCCAACTGTCTCTCGATTTTCACCAACTTTGCTACACACCGCTACACATATATTCATGAGACAACTTCAAATCTGACCCACGGTTCATGTATTATCAATACACACACACTCTAACAATCACATATACGACCACACACAACAATACGCAAATATAATCTACACACGCACACACACACACACACATACACAAAGATTTGCACGTGATTTAAACGTAAACATTCTTTTGACTCGATTTTTTCGATTTTTTCGAGTGTCTCCAAAACCTTTCTTACTGTCTGATGATCGTCGTATAAAGATGACATGAAACCAGTATTCGCAGATAAGCATCCATACTTTTGAATATATATAAAAACTATTATATATTTATTCATTATTGCATTATTTAATAACTCTATCACCGTTATTGAGCACTCTCCAAATTACACACCATTTGGTCTGCCACAAACCCACTAAGTGAGATAATGGCAACCACATATTGCTGTAATATATACATACATATATATTTTTTTTCTTTAAAGAAACAACCAAAGGCCGGTTATTTTAGGATTATAAATTTATTTCCATCCTGTTTTGTGTTTCTGATGTAAACCAAAAAAACGTATATAGTATATCAAGGAATAATTTAACAAAACTTAACAAAAAAAGAAATAAAATTTTTAAAAAAGTTAAATTACCAAATTAAATAAAATAAATAAGTAGATAAAAAAACGGAAGTTTAATAAAACGAGGAGATAACTCTTCACCTCTCTTCCTCTTCCCCCCTCCCGTGTCTATTCTGTTTTATTTTATCCATAAGATCTGAAGAAGTCCTGTTATATTTTTCTTCGTGTTTTTGGTTTACATCAAAAACACAAAACAGGATGGAAATAAATTTATAATCCTAAAATAACCGGTCTTTGTTTTTTTTTTTTTTTTAAAGAATGTATTGCTCTGTAATATTAGTTACATTGGGCTCTCTACCAGGAAAATTTAAATGTTCAGCCTTTGAATGATTTTCTTGTCCTGTTGGAATTACTCCCAACTCTGGTTTAACTGGACCGAATAATACCTATATATATATATATATACATGCGTTTTCTTTCCAATTATATATATATATATATATATATTTGGAAAGAAAACACAAGAGACCGTCATTTGGCTACCATAAATTTATTTCAGCCGGCCTCTATGTATTAGAAAACAACCTCTTCAGATAGCCATCACACAAATTTTTTCCTAATTCGATGAATTTGCTCTGTATGAAATTTATAAATTCGTATATCAATTATCCTACATTGAGCACTCCGAGAGATTTATAAGAATGTAACGTAATGGCCAAGGGATTTCGGTTCATGCCTTTTGGGTTAGTTAGGTGCAACCTTAATGCAGGTGTTAACGCGCGTGCGCGCGGGCGGACGTGTCACTCAGAGATGTCACAATATCCCGAGCCGAAACGGGTGACAGAGTGCGAATGACGTCACGCACCGGAAGCGCGCAGAGGTTTTGGGGAAATTTGAAAGAAAGTTAAGAGAGTTGAAACTAGACGCCAAACGATGAGGTTCGACTTTTGGGGCTCGCTGAGGCGAGACGAATTTGCGCGCCATGGGTGCCGCACGAGATAGGGGCCAGATGAAGATACCGGCATAAAAAGATTGTGTCTCTCTCCTTATGTCGAAACCTTTAACTCAAAATTAATAAAAAGGTTTCGTACCAGAACAAAGAAGTCGTTACGTGTTTTCGAATTTCGAGATCCTTGTGTTCTACGTTATATATAAATGTTACCAACATTCGATGTCCGTTTCGCACATGGCTCTATCTGGGTATGGTACAAGAATCCTCTGATATATTCTCAAATTGAATCATTCCCAACTCATCTACTTAGGATATCTTATATATATATATATATATATACACATGAGTGTGTGTGTGTGTGTGTTAATTGAAATACAGAAAGACTTATTTCTATACGGTTTTCTGTAGAGATAAATAATCAAACATCAAACCAAAAGAAAAGTGTCCCATATTTTTCTTTTTTTTTTCTTTTTTAGATGCAGCTACAAAAAAGTCTGTCGAAGTGAACTTGAAGCCCGTCATTTCCTCCAGCGATACGACCCAATGATCTTTGAAGTTTTGTCTTATGTCTACACCAATAATCGGCCAACAAAACTCTCCGGGCTTCTTCCCTGTGAAAATTAAACATTTGCTCCCTTTGAAAAATCCGTTTTTACTGTTGTAATTTTGGCTAGTCTAGTGCACGACAAAGAAAAGGGATATAGGAATCTCGAAGACGCATTTTTTCTAAAAGTTATTTCCAGCTTTCTTCAATAATAGGCATTTCTTTCTTGTCTAATTGGCAGATATTAGATATTTTAATCATTTTTTTTTTTTTTTTTTTTTTTTTTGCTAACTGATGTTTCTTTAGGTAAGGCATTAACATTTTTAGTAATATTTGATAAGTATTGCTATCCTCTTATGTCTGCAGCTTTATATTTAGCAGTAATAGACGAAATTGTTCAGTCGTAGGACATCGTAGATTTTAGAAGTACCATTCTTAGTACATTTGTGAGCAATTTAGAAGAAATTTTTCGGTTTCACTTTCTATTTTAAAGGCAAATCACCCATCATGGCTTATTTGATGCCAAAGTCATCCTTGTTGAAGAACTGTTGTGGTACCATCAAACCCATTGCTTGCGGTTATTAAAAGGTTTCATAGACCTCAGAGGGGGTGTCCTCGTGGTGTAATGGTTAAAGCGATGGACTGCGGAATCGTAGTACGCGAGTTCGTGCTCCAGTCGCGCTATTACGTTCACTTTCGGGCAAATACCCCTGGGAAAGGTATGAACCCCCTTATCCTCCCAGCTATGGGTTAAATAGTACCATAACTGTTCTTCTAGGAGAATGGCATTAGCATTAAATAACCTACTAAGGTTGATATGCCATTAAACAAAGAAACCAACCAAACCATCATACACCCCACAATGTGAATCTACATCTAATTTTGATGCAGTCTACTGAAATTGATTCTATTAATAAAAAAATAAGCAAGCTCTTAGTTATATGACTGTCCTGTTTGCTTGATGTTTTTTTTTAATCTTGTTGTTGTTGTTGTTGCTGTTAAAGATCATGTGACTCAAAGTCAATTTCTAATCAAAATAAAGCTGATTTGAATTCAGTTTTTGCTTCTCCTAGACTGGTTGCCTAACCAAGGCTAAAGAACACAGTCTGTCCGACTATTTACCTACAGGGGTGACAAGAGATGGATTCATGCCTTCCCAAAGGGAATTAGATAGCCTCATCCAAGAATTGAACCCTGGTTACCATTTGCATTTTATACAGGAGTAACCGTTACGTCACTCTCTACACATCTGTCGGAATGATGAGGCGTTTATAGTTTAAAATTGTTCGAATGGCACAGCTTCAATCGTCGATCGTCTAACATGATATTAAAAAAATGTTATGATTCTTATAGGCCAAGGAAACAGGTGTTTCCCCAACCGATAAACCGTGATAATCACCTCTGGTGACGAATTTTCTGAACAGGATAAGTCGGTCCCTTCTCCAGAAAAAACAATAATGCCAGTTAAATGAATATAAACAGTTTAATAACAGTATATCAAGTGAAATACAATCAACAAATGTATGGCATCTGCAATTATACAAAACAGAGTACCGCGTCTAGACAGACTATTTGTGAGCAGGTCTTAAGTTAACTTTAAAAAATTAGTGAAGTCAACTCAGTCATTGATTGGTGTACAGGAATTTGATTTGGCTGGCCGATGCTTATATGGAGTATATCTCAGCCGATTGCTATCAAAACTGCGTGCGTGCTATGTCTTTCGCAGTACGAGTCTGGCCCAGTCAGCAGGGGGTGCAGAATACACCGACTACATCTTTGCAGAGGAGTAATACTCCCCCAACGGAATGCTAGCACCTGATGGGTTAAAAAGAACTAAACTGCATACTTATGCTAAACTGAATTGTTTGAATTAGAACTTTTTTACTGAACTGAATAGCTTGAAACAGAAGTGTTTTTGATAATTAAATTGCGTACTTATGCTAAACTGAATTGTTTGAACTGGAACTGTTTTTTTTTACATTGAAACTGTACTTACGCGAAACTGAATTGTTTAAAATTGAACTGTTTTAACATTTAACTGTGTAAACAAAATCTATACTTATACTAAACTGAAATGATTGAATTAGAACTTTTTGAATAAACTGAATAGCTTGAAATAGAAATGTTTTTGACAAACTGTGTACTCTCGCTAAACTGAATTGTTTGAAATAGAAGTGATTATTTGTATAAATATGGATTTTTCATTAAATAACATACAAAGGTTGATATGCCAAACAACCAACCAACTAAATGCAACTGTGAATTATGTTTAATTGAAGTACTTGTGATACATATCAATACTTGGAACCATTTAACTTTGTAGACATGCTAAACTGAATAGTTAGAAATAGAAATGTTTAATTATTTAACTGTGTGTAAACAAATGACTGGTGTTTAATTGAATTGTTACCGGCCCATTGGCGTAGTGGGTAGAGTGTTTGCCAATGGTCCGGGAGACCAAGGTTCAGTCCCAGGTTGCGTCATACCAAAGACTTAAAAAATGGTACTTGATGTCTCCTTGCTTAGCACTCAGCATTATAAGATACGTAATAAGGGGAAGTAGTAGAGCCCTCTCCAACACCTCAGTGATGTAGCTTTTGAAAAGGGAGCCTTCGGGTCACCTTCGACTACGGTGGACAACTTTACAACTTCACTTACAAGAAAACATTTAACTGTGTGCAAATAAATGATTAATAGTAAAAAGAACTATTCGTATAAGATAGCAATAAGTGAAACCATTTGATTATGTGCAAAAAAAATTAGCTCAGGATCGTTTAAAGATATTATGTACAAAATGTATTTAGAAATCATATATTTAATATATGTATAAAAATGATCTAGCATTAAATAACCTAGTAGTCCAAGTAGCAACAAACTCGTGACATCAAACTCTGTCATTAAAAAATAAATAAATTTTAAAAATACAAATCTCTTCATGGACCTTCTTATTTTGAATATGATATATGTCTTCCAATGGAAATACATCCCAAATCTGCTTTTGTTCAAATCAAGGTCAAGGGTCATTTCCTTTATGCTTGATACAACAATATATCTATTAAAACAATTTTTCAATATTATTAACCCACCTGAGAGTTACTTTTTGCCAGATTTGAAACCCTCAACACGGTTTGACCTCTCGCTATGCGGGGTCACACCTGGTCTTTTCAATAATCAATCTTTTCTGTGAGAAAACACCGCACAATTTTTTCACATTAACCCAATCCAGACGACTATGAAGACTACTACAGCTATGAATTTCTCAAAAGCAAATTAACTCCGAAACTTTACAACGATTAACTTCGCCATATTGGATGTATCATACTTTCCGGCCTAGTGTAAAGTCAAAGTTAAACTTTTCAAGGTCAGTGTGCCAGTCTAAAGAAAGCTAAGTAGATAATAAAACAAAATTTGATTATTCAAATAATTAGAAATGGAATTTTAGTAATCAGAATGTTTAGTTGTTTTGTTTTTGTTTTTTGTTTTTTGTTCAGGAAAACCTTTACGACACAACAAATTTACCCTGCCAAAAATAATGGAATTAGAACACTGAAAGGATGTTCACTCTGGGTTTTTTTTTATTAGGCTAAATAAACTAACTGATATGACTTGATTTTCTGAATTCAATAGCTGAACTTTCTGGTTTCATAAATTTCATCATCATCATCATCATCATGTCGCGCTATCAGCACGGATATCCCTGACCCTCTCTCGCCACCCCTCCCTATCCTCTATTGCTTCCGGCAGGTCCTCAGGGCTACATCCCGTATCGGCACAGAGCTGTTGTATGTAGGTTCAAGCTGGTCATCCTGCCTTTGCTCGTCCATGTGAAGGGGAACACAGGATTACATCACTTATGAGCTCGTCCTTACATCTCCAGCAGTGTCCCGCATGTCTGTTTGCTTCGTCTAATTTTGATAGTTTTCGTGATGGCTGGTAGGTGGCCGTACAGCTACTGCTTTGTGGAGTGCTGCCTCCAGGACTTGTTCAATATTGCTCGCAGCATGCTTGTGTAATGGCCGTCAAGTTTTTTTCTCCATATACCTTAACTAAACTCGATTAGATTATTGAGTTAATAGTAATTTTAATTAATACATTGTTGTATTGTGGTAAGGAAAAGATACACAGTGAAATAGAGTTAATTATTTATTAGCTCAAGTGGTACAGTTCGACTAGTAATATAAGTCTCGCGCTGTTGGTGTTACGTCCGAAGTTGGTCTTACTACTGACCGACATCCTTCAGAGCTATCTCTCTGCTTCACTTTCTGCTTCAGCTTCTCCTTCTCCGTGCTAAAGAGACACGGCGTCTTTTGTACTTCTGCGATAACGGAAGTCACGTGGTACGAGCCACTATGCAACACACACACGCATATATATATATATATATACATACATGCAGTGTAACCCGGATATAAGAGTGTTGTTAGGGCCTGAGAAGAAGTATCTTATATCCGGGTTTGGTCTATTTTGTTTAGGTAAATTTGGGAACACTTCATATAACGCTTTTTACGTATAGAACACTAGTTTATTTAACAGTTATAGACATTAAAAAAAACACAAAAACACAGACAAAAATACATTTTCAATCAGTTTTCACGAATAATTCAATCAAAAATTGCTTTTTCTTAAAAAAGTCAGTCATTTTTTATTGTACAAAAATCTCTTTGTTAACACCATGAACACTTTCATACAGTCCGTAAATCATTTTCAATGCGCCATCAGGATTACTGCTTTTTGCTTCAAAGCAGGCTGTCAGAGTTTCAAGCGCATTCAATGCAGCCAGAGAATTTGGCATTGGTTTGTCACTTTCGGAAACTTCAGAACTTACGCTTTCAGCATCATCATCTTCGTCAAAATCTGGATCATCCGATTTCATACCACGTGCGATGTCCGTGTCAGTCTATTCTCCATAACATTGTGTACGGTCGTCGAAGCTGATAACTCAACAGAACAGTGGGTAAAGTGAAAGTGCTGTCCAGTAAATGCAACGACAAGCAAAGTCGGCAAAAAATCGGGCGGCGCTACCCTTAGACACACAAAGCAAAATCATAAGATAGAGGGTGTCTCCTACAGACACAGATTGGACACACCGTGTCTCTAGACTAGTCAAGATTAAGTCATTGAACTTCATTCTCTCTCTAACTGACCTCTGTTTGACCGATTTACGACATCACACTGTCACTTAAAACGAACTCTCTTATATCGGGGACGACGGGACCAGAGAAAATCTCTCTTATACCTGGGTTTCTCTTATATTCAGATCTCTTATATCCGGGTCTAATTTATATACATTAACACAGGCTCTTATTTGGGACCAGAGAAAATCACTCTTATATCCGGGTCTTTTATATCCGGATTACATATATATATATATATATATATAATCCAAAGCCAAGTCAGCCGATGGTGAGAACGATTCTATTTTAGGATTTTCTTTCTTTAATATCCATGTAATTCAAAATCCAATCGTGAGTGCAATGTAAAATAATAATAGATAAAAACACGGAGCAAATAATTTTACATAAAAAAAAAACTTTTAAAATTCCTGTGAACTTTACATTTCGTTTGAAAGCTGGGAACAACAGAATTCGCCGTAATGTGGCTTTCGCCCAAAATTCCACAAGAGGCTCATCAGGATCTTATTTAGTAGGTACATTCCAATACTGGTAAAAAAGTTGGCGACTTTAGTCGAGGGTGACCTGAAGGCTCCCTTTTTAGTAGCTACTACACCGAGGTGTAGGGGAAGGTGCTACTTCATTCCAGGATTGCTCCCACTTTACCCTTGATCCTCACCTTATAATACTGAGTGCTAAGCAAGGCAGCATCAAGTACCATTTTTGAGTCTTTGGTATGACGGGACCTGGGATTGAACTCTAATTTTCCGGATCATTGGCGAACACTCTACTCATAATATCATAAAGTGTGAAAGATTGTTACACATTAGATTATTATTTGAGTATTTACATCTCACTTCGTGCCAATGCCCTTGAGAAAAGCATGAATCCATTTGTTCTTCTTCCAACTATGCGATAGCAGTAGGGCTAAGTGTATTCTTTAATCTTCGTATGGCAACCGATCTAGGAGAAAGAAAACTCTGAAATCAAACCAGCTGTACTCCACATAAAGATTTACTTTGTGTCACATGCTAACGGGGAGAGGTTGGGTAAATACATGTATGTCATTGTTTCACACAGGGGATCCTGTAATTTTGAATTTGTTTTGAAAAATATCCGCTTAGGTTTCGTGTACTTATCAATTATTAATAAATCTAAAACACCACCCCCAAGCTAAAATATATTTAAGTTGTTTTTTTTTTAATTTCATGATGATTAAGACCTTTAGTATCAGAAGCTGTAGGTATTGCACAGTTGCACCACCTGGAATCTAACTAAAAGCATAGAAAGAAATATAGATGGGACCTACCCATGAATCATCATCATCATCATCATCATGTCGTATCGCTAGCACGGATATCCCTGACTCTCTCTCGCCACTTCTCCCTATTATTCATCGCCTCTGGCAGGTCTTCAGAGCTACATCCCGTATCCTCACATAACTGCTGTATGTATGTTCGAGCTGGTCGTCCTGCTTTTGCTCGGCCATATGTGGGAATCCATAGGAGTACATCACTTATGAGCTCGTCTCTGCTTCTCCAGCAGTGTCCTGCATGTCTGGTTCGTCTAACTTGGATAGTTTTCGTGATATGAGGCAGGTGGCCGTATAGTTGGTGCAACGCAGTTTCTTCCAGGCAGCGGTCGTGTCGATACTGCTGTATGGATGCACTACTTGGACGCTAACAAAACGGCTGGAGAAGAAGCTAGACGGCAATTACACAAGAATGCTGCGAACAATATTGAACAAGTCCGGTCGGCAACACCCCACAAGGCACCAAACCATGAATAGTCTGTGCTATTTTGAGCAAATCCTGGAAACAGAGCCCCATAAAACAACAGCTCTACGGTCTCTTACTTTACATACTTTTAACAAGCCATCCAAGTAAGACGAGCAAGATATGCGGGGCGCTGCTGGTAAAGTAAGGATGAACTCATAAGCGATATTTTCTTATAGATCAATACACAGGACTGGACATTGGCATTAGAGTGTTCGCCAATGGCCCGGGAGACCTGGGTTGAATCCCAAGTCGAGTCATACCAAAGACTCAAAAAATGGTACTTGATCCTTGCTTAGCACTCAGCATTATAAGGTAAGGATAAAGGGTCAAGTAGGTCAATCCAGGAAAAGGAATAGCGCCCTCCCCTACACCTTGGTGTAGTAGCTATCGAAAAGGGACCCTTAAGGTCGCCCTCGACAACGGTCGCCAACTTTACAGCTTAGTGCAGACACTGGATGCAGTCTTGAAGACTTGCCAGGAGCGATGTATGGTAGGGACGGATGGCGAGAGAGAGAGAGTCAGGGGACTTCGTTTTATCAGCACGACAATAATGATGAATACAAGTGGCCAAACTCACCTGATACTCTCCGAAAGTTACTCGCTGGATTTTCCTCTATGGCTCGGATCACGGCCATGGAATCAACGGATTTAGGTCAACCTGACCTTTCCTGATCATCAAGGTTTTTGCAGTCCGTGTAGTGTAATGTAAATCAACTGCGCCTTCATCTTTCACACAAATGTTTTTGGTTGCTTTTGCTGCGCAGTTCGAACTCGTAAAGTACACGTTCCCGAATTAGACTATGGTGTATATTCATTTAGTTTTACTTTGTTTCGGTTTTATGGCATATCAACCAACCCGAGAAAAATAGCCACATTGTTATCATAATAATAGGCTTTTCTCATATATCCAAATTTTTTTTTTTCGTTTTTCCTTCTGAATTCTCACTCCCAAATCTTTTTTCTTTATCTCCTGGTCCTTAATCTTTAATCCTAATAGGAATCTGTATTATTTCAATTCATCCCATCTAACACTTTTTTCTTTTTTTTTTTTTTGCTCTCAAACTTAGAAACTGACCGGCAAAATCAGACAGTCTTTGAAAAGATGATAGGGAGTAAATTAAATTAATCTTAATTCTATTTACCTTCAAATTCTTTTTTGGTTTTATATTTCAGGTTTTCTCCCTGTTCATCTTAATCATTTAAGTTGTAAATATCTTTCATTGTATTCATCTTTTAAGCCGATAATCCGTGTAAAGTACGAGGAGTTAGTTTAAGATGGTTTAGAAGGTGATTGTATGAATGTATTTATTGTTAAGTATGAATACTTTAGTGACTGAAACTAAGGCAAAACAAATGTAAATAAACATTAAATTGATGACCATTCAATTCCTCTTTTCCTCTTTCCCGCCAAAATATTCTGGGTTCGAAGTTTACGATAAATACATCTATTCATTTAAGGCTAATAAATTAGGTTCAAGAGAGCGCTTTTATTTGATACAAATGTGGATATATATCTTTTTTCATCATACCACGTGAGAAAGCACGTGCGATACCCTGCCCTCATCAGCCGCCAACCAGGGGTGATAACACAGTTTTGGTAGCTCAAGGCGGTACTGCCACTCCCGGCGCTACCAAGCAGCTTTTGCCACCGGACAAGGTATTTTAAAGGAATTATATATATATATATATATACGCCAGATCAACTAAAAGCAAAGATTACATTGTATGTTCATCTTCATTTTTAATGCAGTTTGTGATTTTTTAAAATGCATTTACTTTCGGCCGTTGATGTCATTACGCGCTTACAGTAACCGTTTCTTGATGTTACGTAATCACACGGGAAAGGGGGTTCCTCATACATTTCATTTATGCATAAGACTTTTTGCTCTCGACCAGATCCAACTTGATGCATATTGCACTGTGATCAAACGATCTCAACTTCCCCTTCTGTATCTGTTGTCTATTCGGTCGTTTTTCTACGGTTTTATCTTTTTTTATGCGTTACTGCACCAAACCACTCCAGACAAACGTCATATATAATTCAGTTGAAAGATGTTATTTGTTGATCAATGGGACCCTTAAGATGGGTGGTGAGTAAAAAGAAAGCTCCTGGTCTAAGTTTGTCTATGGAGCTATCTGATTACCCTTGGACCACCTCGTACTACTGTTACATAGCCATGACCACTATACATACACATATGCATGCAGAAACATAACGACGCAATGAAGACGAGCGACACAGTTCTTTAGAAAAATATACCTCTCACTTTATTTGAAAGGGTTCGAAAGGGTTACTAAAGGTTTTACTGTGTGAGAGGTGAGTTGGAGACTGAACAGAGCTGCAACATATTGACCCCACTCTTATGGCCATAACAGCGTTTCTTTCCCGTTCTCCAGGGCTGCTCAAACGAGTTCCTGGGGCCCCAGCCTCTCTGGGACATATTCCTCATTCCAGCATCCTCTCTCTAACTGACTGAACTCCAACTGCTCAATTGGGGGTCCTGAGGGCCCCCTCTGTTAGGTGCTAGTTCTCTCTATATCATCTTATCTCCAACTGACTGACTTCCTGTCTTCACCCGGGTAATATAATTGTTCGACTCCCAACTTCTCGTGGGCGTCACAAATCGCACTCAATTCAACCCGTCCACGGTCAAGGTTATATCCTGATATTCCTCGACCGGATTCACCTGTTATTACCCAGGTGCATTTCCTACTTTGACAGCTTGGCCGGGGTCAATATTTTACACTACTATATTTCTGTTTGAGTAAGTATGATGGATGATATATTCTCCCTCCCCGCTAAAGACAGCCAAAGGACATTTTTCTTTTGTGGCACTGTTCATATTTTTTACGTTCCTGTCTTTTGAGGAAGTCACTCCAACTTTCTGGGGAACCACTTTGTCTTTCCAAAGAGTCATCTAGCTTTCCAGAGAGTTTAGTGTTCAAAATTTCATCATACAACAAGTGAAAGCACGTACGATACCCTGCCCTCATCAGCCGCCAACCAACCAGCTTTTGCTACCG
Source organism: Sepioteuthis lessoniana (assembly GCA_963585895.1). Lineage (NCBI taxonomy): Eukaryota > Metazoa > Mollusca > Cephalopoda > Myopsida > Loliginidae > Sepioteuthis > Sepioteuthis lessoniana. The sequence goes on from CAUZXS010001919.1 coordinate 106,126, forward strand.
GACAGGTTATTTAAAAGAGAGTGTTCGCCATTGGTCCAGAAGACCTGAGTTCAATCCCAGGTCGCGTCATAACAAAAACTCAAAAAATGGTTCTTGATACCTCTTTGCTTAACACTCAGCAATATCAAGTACATTTCAAGGGTAAAGTGGAGCAATCCAGGGAAAGTAGCTCCCTTCCCTACTACTCAGTGTAGTAGCTATTGAAAAGGGAGCCTTCTAGTCACCCACGACTACGGTCACCTTGCGAGCAATATTAAACAGGTCCTGGCGACAACACCCCACAAAGCACCGATTATACGGCCACCTGCCTCCCATCACGAAAATTATCCAAGTTAGATAAACCAGGCATGCAGGACACTGCTGGAGGAGCAGAGACGAGCTCAAAAGTGATGTACTCCTCTGGGCCCTCACTTATGGCCGAGCAAAAGCAGGACGACTAGCTCGAACTTACATACAGCAGCTATGTGAAGATTCGGGATGTCGTCCAGAAGACCTGCCGGAAGTGATTAACGATTGGAAAAGTGGCGAGAGAGGGTCAGAGATATCCGTGCCTGTGGCATGTCATGATGATGATGGTGACTATTAAGCAAATGGAGATGGAAGAAAAACGTTAGACGGATCCTCGTGGTGTAGTGGCTAACGTGTTGGACGGTGACATCGTAATAAGTAGTTCGAATTCCTGTCGTGCCGCCACGGCTTGTTCAATATTACACGCAACATTCTTGTGTAATTGTCGTCTAGCTTCTTCTCCAGCCGTTTAGTTAGCGTCCAAGTAGTGCATCCATACTGCAGTATCGATACGACCGCTGCCTGGAAGAAACTGCGTTTCATTTTATCGGTCAGGTCTGATTTCCAAGTTCTGTCTGGTCGTCCTGCACCTGCTTGTCCTTGTGAAGGGGTCCATAGGAGAACGTCACTTACGGGTTTGTCCTTACTCCTTCAGCAGTGTCCCGCATGTCTTGTTCGTTTGATTTGGATGATTTTTGCGTGAAGTAGGTGGCGATACAGCAGCTGTTTTGAGGGGTGTTGCTTCCAGGATTTAATTATCATAGCTAGTTGCATTCTTGTGCAATTGCCATCGTGCTTTTTCTCTATACACATAGTCAGCGTTCGTGTGGTAACATCCATGTAGTGGTATGGACACGACTATTGCAGGGAAAAAAATTGCGTTTTATTTTATCGGATAAGTCTGACTTTCATATAACCCATAGCCTATCGATAGCTAAACATATCTTCGCTAGTTGTGTATTGATGTCATACGGACACAGGATGTTGTCTAGAGGACCTGCCGATAGTGACGACCGGCGAAAGAGAGTCAAGAATGTCCATGCTTGCGGCACGACATGATGATGGTTTTTAGTCTTATCTTTCTCCTATTCTATGCAGGAAACTGCTGAACAAGCAAGGACGAACTTGTGAGGTTCTTTTATGGACCTCGACACATGGACCTACCACTGATGGCCGACCAGCAAAAACCTATTTACATCTGCTCGGTGTGGATACAGGATATAATTTGGAAGACATGACGGGAGCGATGGGTGATAGGCTCGGATGGAGAGAAAGAGTTAAGGAAATCCGTGCTGTCAGCGCGACGATGATGATTTCTCCCAAGTTCCTGATTCTTTCCTGATTGGGCAATTTTATTCTTTCCGTTGTTTTTTCCCCCTTTTTTTTATAATAAATGTGGTTCGTTTGACCATGCTAACAGATTGTACATGCACAAACCATAATCCAAATTCCATTCGAATATTTGGGTCGTAGACACTAATAGTTTATTAAGAAGAGAACAAGAGAATTCAATAATTCTTATTATCAATATTTTATCCCTATTGTGATGTCGTGAAGTGTATTCATACGCAATTATATGATTCGAAATTATTTTAACAATGCGATTTTTTTATTTTTTTTTATTATTTTTGTTTTTTAGGAAGAATTTATAAACATTAATGCGTTGTATAATTCTGGATGCTATGCGTTAGTGATAATTTCTGAACATTATATAAAAAACAAAACAAAAAGCAAAAAATAAAAGAATAGAATAAAATAATTAACCCTCCGTCGTTGTTTTTTCTTGTTATCCGTGTGATCTGGTCCGCATGGCGATAATTACGATATAGTCGTCAAGAGAACACATGCCAGATTTCCCCGGTTGAATCGATAAGATAAGGTGAACATTCTTTAAAAACTCTTTAGTTAGCTTCAGTTCGAAGGACTTTCAGATAGAAGGTTACATCATGATTCTGACTGCGTTGTGTGCCGTTGCTTTTGCAGCCACAGGTGAGTGACAGTTGTCAGGTTGTTGTTTTTTTTTTTTTTTTTTTTTTTTTGTATTTGGGGAGGGGGTCCTCTATTTATTGGTTCTTTCTAGAAATAAATAGGGACTAATCGGTGCCTGGACATTTTTTAATACATTGCAATGATTTAAATCTTTTTTGTTAGATAATCAGTCGACGTTAAAAAAAAGATAGGGGATACTTTTGCCTACTTAAAGCAAGTTTTAAACTGTTTTGTTGATTGGTTGATTGATTTGAACAGCATGTCAACTTGTCGAGGATTAGGGAATCGTGTTCATTACTTATTCCCATTTACATTTTTTGTGTAGTTGTTGGGTTCTTTTCACACGGTCCTATCGAATAATTTTAAAGAAATCTATTTGAGCCATAGATGGAACCCTAACAGGTTCTACCACTCAGTGTCAGAGTGGACCTGAGAGTAATATCAGTGATGGGGGTACTTCATACTCTCCAGAGTTCCAAAAGTGGAGTCTCATCATCGGATACGGTTTAGTGTCATATATAGGACATCTCTTTTTCTTGGGGGAGGAGTGTTATCCGTCTGCAGAGAACACATCCAGTATATTCTAAACCTCATCAACAGGATGAGGATGTTCTGTGCACCAAAAAAAATCGGATGATAAAATACTGTGCATCCTACCAATCAAGCAGAGTGACATGCGCAGAGGCTTCCACGGCAGACGACAGACACACCTCGACATTCAACACCGATTCAGTTAGACAATAGTCCAGTCGGCTGGGCCTGTAGAATACACTGACTGCATCTTTGCATAGGGGTAAACCGCCCCCCCCAACGAGTGTCCTTGATAAGACACTAATCAATCTGATGGTGGGGCTTCAGTAATGTTGGAGCTTTGGGGAATGCGGGGTACCCCTTTATTGCCATCACTTCCAGGTCCATTCTGGCTCGGAATGGTAGCACCTGATAAAAATCTATGGGTCAAATAGAACTAAACTGTGTACTTATGCTAAACAGAATTGTTTGAAATAGAATTGTTTATATGTATAAAAATGAATTTGGCATTAAATAACCTACAATGGTTGATATACTTTAAAACCAAGACAAACCAATCAGTCAGACACGAAAAGTTATTTTTAGATCCTGCAAAAAACTTTCTCGTACAAAATAATTGTGACTTCTTCACTTTTGAGGCAGTTCGGATTGCGAGAGAATCTTATGCCAGCGTACATCTTTCATAAAAATGAAGGAGTGTAAAACGAACTTTTGAAAAACGAAGGATACATTAGTATCTGTGGAAAGATTGGCGCAAATTAGAGCTTTGTGCTAGACTAGATTAACCTTACTTTATATTTCGATCTTTTTTTGATAGTTTAGGAGACAGATTAAAAATATCAGTGGTGTATTGAAATCTATAATGATTGTCTTTCTCTCATCAATAAGAAAATAAAACATAAATTGTTTATAAATACTGACAATATTTCAGTAACTAAAGATATCAGCATGAACATTCAAGTTGTGTTCAAAGAGTATCGAGACAGAAGCTGTATTTACCAAAACAGAATGAACAACGATTAAACATTAATTTTCTTCAAAATATAAGGTGTGCTCAAAAAGTATCTAACGTTCACTTTCGAACTAATACCCCCGGGAAATGTATGGAATTCTTCATCTCCCCAACAATAGGTTTAATAGCTCCACCACTGTTTTTCTACAAGGATAGCTTTGGCATTAAACAATACACGAATTTTGATATGCGAAACCAAATCAAATCAGATCAAAAAGTATCGAGAGTGAAGCTGAATTCACCAAAACAAATATGAATAATGAATGAAACGTTAATTTTCATCAAAAGAGTCTCCTGAGCATTGAACATTCTTATTCCAGTGAGATTTTCATTGGTTGGAACATCTCTGAAATTCTTCTTTTGATATGGTTAAACTGCATCGGAGTTTACCTAATAATGTCCTCCACGTCCTCAAATCTCATCTTTGAGATAAATTGCCAGTTTATGAAATAAAAAAGTGTATGGCGAGTATGTGGGAGATCCTCTACGGCCCATGCACTTCGCAAAATGACAATCTCCCCCTACCTCGTGTTTGCAGGTTCTCAGCAGATTAAAATGCATGAGGCCGAGATGGGTCAACAATGGAAGAATTAAAACGAGAACACAATAGTTCGAATATATGTTAACAGATGCGGTATATGAGTGACACTTCGCAAAATAATGGTGTGTAGAATTTTCACTTTCGCTATGTAGACGGCTGACGAAATTTCTTTAACTAAAAACTAAAGCTGACAGTTCGGTCTTTCGGACTTGACGTCGCTTTTCCCCTCGGCGGATCCTCTCAGACTATTTGTGTCTATCTCTCTCCTCTGTATTTATTTTTGTATCTCTCTTTGGTCCGATCTTCTATCTCCGTCTTTATTCTATCTTTCAGTCTATCTGCGTGTGTCTTTGTCTCTGTTCTCCATTCTCTGGTCTCATCTGTATGAGTCTATTCTGTCAAGTAGACTGACTTCACTTATATATATGCACTTCCCTTTTCTCTACTTCCGGATTTTGGGTCATTCTTAGACTGGACATAAAAATATTGCCAGACTGTATGTCTCCAGGGCACTCTAAAAGGTGTGCTAATAAAACTGAAGCTCTTTTAATTTGCGGCTCCATTTTTATCTGACTATTTTCGCTTACTCTCTCAGAGCTGAATTATTGGTTCCCGCACAAAATACATAGTCACACACACTTTCAACACTAACCACGCAAATATGTATCTGTCCCTATCTGAACACACACATATAAACACATACGCATACTCATAATTATGGTCAACTCAACATACACACATATATGTAATCATGCCTGTGGTGTAATGGTTATCGTCGTAGGAAATGGACACGAGTTCAAATCCTGGACGAGACTGGTTACATTTCACAAAGCACTAATACCCTTGGGAAAGGTATGAATCCAATTATTCTCCCTCCAGCTATGGGAAAATAGTAGGGCAGACTGGGTTCTTCGGCCTTGGTGAGGCAACTAGTCTGGGAGAAGGAAAACTCTGAATTCAAACCTGTTAAACTCCGCTTAAAAAAAATTGACCTTGTGTCATATCATGCCCGAGCGGAGGGGTTGGGTAAATATGGTAATCATACCTACTCATGTGTCGATTCATAGGCACATACATATAGCTGTCTGTATACTACCACACTCGCGTCAGTAGTGTTACAAGTATAAAGGGCGCTACTTTAGCACAATCTTGTGTTTCGACAACAAATATTTCATAATAAAATATCAAGCCTTAATTCATATTTTTTAAATAGATACTGACTCGTATCGACTTCATATACATGTCTAGACAGTTGTCTCGACCTCTGGACATCATCTCTTTATTCTATCAATGTATATGCATCTATTCAAGTAGTAAAGTTTGTGACCTTAGTCGAAAGTGACTCGAAGGCTCCACACTGAAGTGTAGGGCAGGACGCTACTCCATTCCCTGAATTGCTCCACTTTATCTTAGATCCTCACCTTATAGTGCTAAGTGCTAAGCAAGCCAGCATCAAGTACCATTGGCAAACACACTACTCATTAGGCCAATGGCCCGGTAAAAATTAAGACATTTTTAGTATGGAAATCAGCTGATTTTCCATATATATATATATATAGATAGATAGATATAGATATACATTGTCATCCATAGACTGACTGTTTCGTTGTATCACAACTCTTCAATAGGGCTAGACACGTAGGTCGCTTGAAACTGGGATCAAAACACGCCCAACTTTACGTTAGACTTAGTATCATACCGCTCAGCCACCTGGCGCATCTATTTACTCAGCTTATATTAGGCTGTTTCATTTGCGTACCTTCTCAGGATCGAACTCATTACAAAAATACCAGTCAAGATTAACTTACTAGTTTCCGCTCTCCGGCGAAAATTGGGATAACCCATCACAGGTAATTTAGCAATTAGAACATGTATAAAAATGAAAGTTATTTTAAAATGGTTCGATTAGGCATTAAAGATTTATTTATTCATCTATTTATTTATTTTTAGTGTCTGCACTCTCACCACCACCCATACCAGGAGTTAAAATTCTTCCTCTAAGGTAAGTACATATTAATGATAAATATTATATATATATATATATATATATTTACTAATCTAATATCTACCAGCATTCACGGTACCAGAAAAAAAAAAGAAAAAAACCCCGCCAGGAACAAGAGATAAAAGTATCTCGAATCACCGCCCGGGGGAAAAAGAAAAAAATTTTAGGTCAAAAAGAAAGAAAAGGCCAACCTCGTCCGACCCCTTGAAAAAAAGCAAGCGATACGCAGTCAGTTGGTCAAAAGAAAACTAAAACCTTCCGCGAATCCTGCAATGCTACAATTACAAGAGTGCTCAACACGATCTCCACGATTTTATAATTATATATATATATATATATGTGTGTGTGTGTGTGTGTGTGTGTGTGACAGGATGCGTAGCAATTCGTTCCCGTTTGTGTTGGCGCCACTCAGACGATTTCTTTGTCTATTTTGGCGCGAAACCCATACGAATGACCTCAGGGCGAGATCTCCCGCGAGACCGGAAGTGGAGGAGAGAAGGAAGGTCCCAGAGAAGACAGAGATAGCCAAATGACAAAGAAGGGCAGAAGAGAACGGTCGGCTTGAGATAGCTGTCCAGAGAAGGACACAGTCAGCAGAAGGAGGCAGTGAAAAGATAGAAGCAGGGCAGTCTAGAGATGAGTCAGTATTCCAAATGATTTTGTGGAAGTTTCGCGCAAAATACACGCCCGCGATAGCCTGTAAATCCACGGAGAGCTGCACAAAAGTGTCAAATAGACTTCCCCCTTTTTGCACTTGGTGCTGACCCAAGTCCGTGTTTGTTCGTTTGTTTTTTTCTCCACATTCTCGGTTGTGTTTTGCGTATCTGTAAAGAAATGTGTCGGAAACCACCGGACGTATCACTGGCCATGAGTAGCTTGGTTTAAGGAAGCTGAGATTTTAGGGTCGGTCGAGGGGTGTTGTCACATATGTGTGTGTGTGTGGTTGTGTGTGTGTGTGGTTGTGTGTGTGTAAAGATAGTTGTTGATCCAAGGAGAGAAAAGTAAGCATTTTAAAATAAGTAGGTTCGTAAATAATTTCAAATTTGATATTTAGGTTTTTAATTATTTTACATACTTATGCGACACGTGTTTTGGACATTTCAGTCTTCGTCAGGTAGTCACGTGACGTTTAAATTTCAGCTGAGTTTAATTCAAGGATTCGTGCCTGTGATTGTCCCTGATGAAAACTGAAATGTTCGAGACACGTGAAGCATTGGTTCATGAAATAATTAAAAAAAACCTGAATACCTAATTTTAAACCATTTGCGGACCTATTAATTTTAATGTATATATATATATATATATGTATATTTAAGCTATAAACAGGCATCCGTGCCGGTATCCAGATTTGGGTCTAAGACCAGCTAGATTCATCAGACCAACCTTGCATTAGATGGGTCGATGTCCAGCAAGCCTCAGCTCGTGTCCGACCTTCCCCTACCCCTTAAATCCCTAATATAATCGGCCTTCGAGTCATTGACCTTGTGTCAAGTCCTGTCTGGTGGGAGGCAGCGACAAATATATATACATATATATATATATATATATATTCATCATTATAAATTTCAATTACCATGACCAGAAAATCCGACAAGCTCTACACGTGACATACGGAACCTCTGGACAGCTGTTTCGACTTTATTAGGTCTCATCAGTTGTGTATACCATGATCTCCCCGACTGGAGATCGAACCAACGACCACAAAATGTAGATTCGAAACTCTACCACTGAGCTACTGGTCCACATCGAACACAGGTGATGCCAAATTAACTTGTCATGGTAACTGAAATTTCTTATATAATTTTCTCGATTTAAAAAAATGTATGTATATATCATCATCGTAATCATCAGTTTTTTTACTCTCTCTCTCTCTCTCTCTCTCTCTCTCTCTCTCTCTCTTTCTCTCTCCATCCGTCCTTTTCGTTCATCGCTCCTAGTAGGTCCTCTAAACAGCCTCTGGTGTCTGCATAGAACTGAGTTATGTAAGTCTTTGCTGGTTGGCCAGCACTGGTGTATCTATGCGTTGAGTCCATTGGAGAACGTCGCTTATGAATTCGTCCTTATTTTTCCAGCAGTTACCAAACCGTCTGCGAGAGCAGGATGTGATAGAAATTCAGTTTTCCTTTCTAGACCGGTTGCTATACCAAGGTTTAAAGAGCCCAATCTTCCCTAATATTTACCCATAGTTAGAGGGAAAATAGTCAGATGCATATTTTCCCAAAGGTATTATCGTTATGTAAAATGCAAGCAGTCTAGTTCAGCATTTGAATCAAGGTCGTCGCGTCCATTTTCTACTATGATAACTATTAAACTCTAGATTCTTGACAACAGAGATCGCGGCTTATATATATATATATGACTATATATATGTCATATATATAGTCATATAATATGTATATTGTCATATATAGTCATATAATATATATATATATGTATATATATATATATAGTCGTATAATAAATATATAGTCATATATATATAGTCATAATATATATATATACATATCGTCATATATATTGTCATATAATATATGTATAGTACATAGTCATATAATATACATAGTCATATATATAGTTATATTTTATATATATATATATATATATATATATATATATATATATACTCATAAATAATCAAAAATATATGGCTATATATATAGTCATAGGATATATATATATATATATATATATATGTATATATATTGTCATATATAGTCATATAATGTACATAGTCATATAGAGTTATATAATGAAAGTAAATATGGATTAAAATTCGACAGTATGAAGGTAGCAGAAAAACATAATCCAAATAGGTGAATTTATTATGATGTAAAGTCGACGTTAACGTTTCGGTTTCAGTAACCATCATCAGGACTTGGAAATCAAAATACCTCACATAGCGATGGATGCTGGCTGAGATGACAGGAGCAAATGAGAAATATACAACGAAAAGATACACAAACGTGCACATAGCTTTCACAATTCAAAAGTCATAAGAACGTGTCTGGCACGTGGAATATACATATAGTCATCTAATCTGTTCATTTTTTCCAGCCCTGAGTTGCACGTGAATCCGGATACACTTGATTCTCGATGACCCTTACAGCAGATAATTAAAAGTCATTAAAAAGTCTATTAACAAATAGCTTTTTTTTAAAACAATAGCGGAGGCACTGAGTGAGAATCAAAGATTGTCAACAAAAACGAATTAACTATTGCTCAACCGTAGGCACCAAATTTCTCTTCATACATGTTTAAACAATTTCTTATCTGATAGGCGTTAAATGAACCGAAAAGGGTTGATAAAAGAAGCAACAAATCTTACCTAATAATTTTTCTTTCTTTCTTTTTCTTTCTTTTTTTATTTTTTTATTAGAAATATCACTGAAATTGGAAAGCGTACTTCCTTCCGCTACGTTTACCTCACCGCTTCAGGTCAGTGCTATCCTTACAAGCCTTCCGAAGTTTACATTTCAATCGCTGGTACCAACAATGTCCTGGACAGAGCCCTTCTTGTCGTGAGTATAGAACTGTCTTCACTTCTCTAATTCCTATTTACCGATTTGCTCAGTCAGCTGGGGCTGTAGAATACACCGACTGCACATTTGCAGAGGGGTAAGACTCCCCCAACGAGTATCCTCTATATGACATTAAATAATTTGATGGTGAGGTTCCAGAGATGCTGGAGCTTTGGGGAATGCAAAGCACTCCTTCATTTCCATCGCTCCTAGGTCCACTCTGGTCTGAAGTGGTAGCACCTGATAGGGCGCTATCTATGGGTTAAATATAACTAATCTGCGTACTTATGCTAAGCTAAATTACCTGAAATAGAACTGTTTTGATATTTAAACTGCGTACTTATGATAAACTGAATTGTCTGAAATAGAACTGTTTTTGACATTGAAACTGTGCTACGCTATATTGAATTATTTAAAAGAAATCTGTTTTAACATTTAACTGTGTGTAAACAAAAACTATACTTATACTAAACCGTTTGAGTTAGAACTCTTTGACTAAACTGAATAGCTTGAAATAAAAATGTTTTTGACAATTAAACAGTGTACTTATGCTAAACTAAATTGTTTAATGGGTAGAGTGTTCGCCAATGGTTCAATCCCAGTTCACGTCATACCAATGATTTTAAAAATGGTGCTTGATACCTCCTTGCTTAACACTTAGCAATATATGGTACGTATCAAGGGTAAAGTGGAGCAATCAAGGGAAAGAAGTAGCGCTCTCCACTACGCCTCGGTGAAGAAGCTACTGAAAAGGGAGCCTTCTGGTCGTCCTCGACTAAGGTCGCCAACTTTAGTTATATGTACGAAAATGGATTTGGCATTAAATAATCTACAATGGTTGATATGCCATAAAACCAAACCAAAACAAACCAAACCTATTTACTAATACCAAATATATAGCAATGAGGTGGCAGAGACCTTCTCCGTTTAATGTGCATAAAAGAAAAAATACAAATACTCACAGGAAAAAGTTTCAACTTACAAATAATAATAATCCTTTGCAAAACAATTAAAGTTTCAAGTAACTATTCTTAATACAAATGATTTACGCTCGTTATGTAATCGTAATCATCCTAAGCAATGGGCACAGCGACCGAAGCTCAATTCCCGAACAAGGCGGTCAGCATTTCACCTACAGCTAAGACCTTTGGGAAAGGTATTCACCCAACAATTATCTCTCCAGCTATGGGTAAATAGAAGGACAGACTAGGTTCTTTAATCATGGTATGACAACCGATCTAGAAGAAGGAAAACTCTGAATTCAAACCTGTCAAACTCCGCTTAAAAATTGACCTTGTGTCACATTCTATTCTTGGGAAGGGTTTAGTAAATATGTATATATATATATATATATATAGTATGAATACCGTATATGGTATTGATATCAAATTGGAATAATTTTTTTAAACGGAGATCTATTTTACCCATAGATAGGACCCTAACAGGAACTACTATTTCGGGTCAGAGTGGACCTTGAAGTAATGACAATGAAAAGGCACTTCCCAAATCTCCAGCTCTTCGAAACTGGAAGCTCACCATCAGGTACAGATTAGTGCCATACACAGGACACTCTTTTAGGGGTTATTTTTTTTATCCCTCTGTAGGATATACACTCAGCTTATTCTAAACTCCACCGAAAGTGCTTTTACAGTCTCGTGGACGGACTCTAGGCAACCTCAGAATTGACTCACTCAGGTGATTTTTCGTTCTCTTTGGTAATGGCGGTCTTCAGTGAGTCCTTGTTATTGATGGTTTGCGGTTAAGTCGTCTGCATACTAACACTTTTATTCAGAATGTTAGAAGTTTATTTTCCGTCGGTGTAATTTTCGTAATCTTTCCCTAATTTATTATTTTATTTTTCGATTTCTAAATTTGCGTTCAGGCCTGTCATACTCTTGCCAAGATGACTCGATACATGCCAAGAGATGTGTTCGTATCTACATCAAAATCCTCAGGTGTTGGAATCTTTACGATGGATGAAACTTTAGCTGCCTATCCGGTGAATGCAGCTCTTGCAGACCGACCTCAGTGTTACGGTAAGTTATAGCAAGTTTAGAACATTATCTATTTTAAAATCGCTGCAGAAATACCATTTGTATCGTCTGTAATTACAAATGTGTTCTTGTATGAATACCCATAATGTTATAATCTTCTATTAATTATTGCCAAAGTCGTCCTTATAGAAAAACAGTTGTAGTACAATTCAAGTTAAGTTTTAAGTAGTTTGGTTTGGTTTGGTTTTATAGCAAATCAACCATTGTCAGTTATTTAATAACAAATCCATTTTTATATCATAGTTTTATTTCAAACAATTCAGTTTAGCATAAGTACGCAGTTTAAATGTTAAAACAGTTCTATTTCAAACAATTCAGTTTAGCATAAGTAGACGGTTTAGTTTTATGCTACCCATAAATAGGACCCTATCAGGTTCTACCACTCTGGGCCAGAGTGGACCTGGAAAGCTATGGCAATGAAGGAGTACTCTGCATTCCCCAAAGCTTCAGCATTACTGGAGCCTCACCATCAGATTGTTTAGAGTCATACCAGGACACTCGTTAGAGGAGTCTTACCCCTCTGCAGTCTTAGCCGACTGGGCCATTTAATTTAAATAGAAGTTATCCCCCTGATATAGTAGTGACAGATCATCAGCCATTAATATTAAGCTATATAATTGCGCTGACGATCTGTCACTACTATATCACGGGGGCAACTTCTACACCCATAACTTGGGCGGGGGATAAGGGGCTTCATAGATTTCCCAAGGATATTTGTCAAAAAAGTGAACGTAATAGTGTGACTGGAATCCGAACTCGTTTCCTACGATGCGTCAGTCCAGCACATTAACCACGACATCACGCCCCACCACATATACTAGAATCAGTTTAAATACCTATCTCAGCCTGTTCATATCTATCCGTTCGTGCTTACACATTTACCTATATATCGATCGTCCGAGTTCAAAAACCTGGACGGGGCTGTTTGCATTTCAAATAGCGCTAATACTTTTAGGGAAGGTATGCATCCAACAATTTTCCATCTGAATGGGGCAAACTGGGCTCTTTAACCTTAGTATAGGAGAAAGAAAACTAAATTAAAACCTATTAAACTTCGCTTAGAAAATGACCTTGTGTCGTATCCTGCTCGTACGGAGAGGTTCTTAAATACACGCACACACACAAACACGCACACACTCAAACATATATATATATATATATATATATATATATATATATATATATTCATTTATTTGATTTATTATGCGTTGTTTTATTTATTCACTTTACTTTGTAGTGTTCAATATATGTGAGTAAGTGGGATATATATTTGGATATATATGTAATTTATAAGTAAAGCCTTAAAAATTTTCATATTGATCTTTAATGCTTGAAGGTTGTTCACTAAATCCTCATGTTCACATGGAATTTCCACAGGTTCAGTTAATGTCATTTCATTGTCTTTTGGTGTGTGTTTTTCTCTTATGCAGGACGATGCGACGGCAGTTGTAGAAACACGTGTACCTTTGATGGCCGAAAATGGGCAAGTGTTCCTGGTATGACCAACAGCATTAGTCTTTCCAATATGGAATCCGTCCTTTGTATGCAGAGAGACATCTATTTCGGAACAGAGAACATTGTCACCCACGAATTTGCCCATCTCGTTCACATTTACATGGAACCAGTCTGGAAAAATAAGGTTAGATTTTTACATCCACAGAGAGAGAGAGAGAGAGAGAGAGACAGACAGACAGACAGACAGAGACAGAGAGAGACAGAGGGAGGGAGAGAGAGACGCCCTCAGCGCAACGGTTATTGTCGAAGGAAACAAAAGTCGGCGACCCTATTTGAATTTTAAACTAGGCTGTTTACGTTTCACTTTACTTTACGTTACGGCCTTTAGGAAAGCATGAACCCGCTTGTTCTACCTCCAGCTATGGGTAAAATAATAGGGCAGTCTGGGATTTTTAGCTTAGGTAAGGTAGCCAAGCAAGGAGAATAAAAACTCTCAATTCAAACCAGCTCTACTCCACTTAAAGGTTAATACGAATAATTTTCAAACGGATCTATTTTACACATAGATGAGACCCCAGCAGATACTACCACTCCGGAGGTGCCTGTTGTGTAATGGTTATCGTCGTAGGAAATGGACACGGCGATACGAGTTCAAATCCTGGACGGGACTGATTTCATTTCACATAGCACTAATACTCTTGGGAAAGGTATAAATCCAATTATTCTCCCTCCAGCTATGGGTAAATAGTAGGGCAGACTAGGTTCTTCAGCCTTGGTGAGGCAACTAGTCTAGGAGAAGGAAAACTCTGAATTCAAACCTGTTAAACTCCGCTTAAAAATTGACCTTGTGTCATATCCTGCCCGAGCGGAAGGGTTGGGTAAATATGGATACTACCACTCCGGTAAAGGTGGCTAAATACTCATCAGAACTGGAACCTCACCATTGTATACAGTTTAGTGTAATACCCCTTTAGGAGGGGGGGTCTGACTACTCTTCAGGGAAAGAAGTCAGCATATTCTAAGCCTCGCCGACAGGGTAATTGATAATTCGTAGAATTATGATTTTAAGTAACAAATAATCATAATTATCATCATCAAGTCGCGCTCACAAGACAGATTTCCCTGACTCTCTCTTTCTCTCCATCCGCCCCTAACATCCATCGCTTCCGACAGGTCTTCCAAACGACATCCTGTGTCCACACAGAGCCGATGTAAATAAGTTCTTGCTGGTCGGCTAATACTTGTACGTCCAAGTAAAGGGGTCAATAGAAGATTAGCTTCAAGCAATTATTCTTTATGCAAATAATTTGCATATAATTAAATGGTTTCAAATATTCCACTCTAATATCAATAATCATATTTTATAGTAATCATTTGTTTTCACACAGTTATATAGAATCAATAATTCCTATCCAATACTAATGAGGAGAGAGTATCCATAGGGTCATAAAAAACGTCCTGGACAACAAGATTATAAAGAGTGAATTCGAGCACCAGCTATTACGATCACTTTCAACAATACCCTTGGGAAAGGTATGACATCTATTATCCCCCAAGGTATGGATTAAATAGTACCACTACTGTTCTACAAGGATGGTTTTGGCATTAAATAACCCACGAAGTTTGATATGCAATTAAAACAAAGAAACCAATACAAGGAAAAGGAAAACTGAATTCAACCAGCTATACTTAAAAGATTAACTTTGAGTTGCATCCTAATAATGACTGAGGGGTTGGCTAAATACACACCCATGACACCTGTTTTGCAGAAGTGGAGGTTCTTACCCCGTCCTGCAGAGGATACAGTTGACATATTTTAAGTCTCATTGATAGATTTGTTTAACTATATGAGGGATGAAGTCTTTCGTTTTCCATATTCATACTGGAAAAATATCAATCCATCAGTTGCCTCTAAGCATGAGTAAATACTTGGAGAATCTGGGTTTTACTATAAAAGTATCTCGTTGGGCGCCTCGGGTGGTGTAATAGTTAGCAAGCTAGTACTAGCAAACCTTCACGAGTGAGTTCGAGTCTCATTGGGTGCCCAGTTCATACGGCCTGGTGCCACATCTGAGTAAAAGCTTACTAAAGTATCTCGTATTCCATATTCACGTGACTTACGTAAATTTTTTTCTCTTTTCCTTTCAGATCAGCGCCGCCTACCGACACGCCCGACAATATGGCCTGTGGCAAATGAACAGTTACTCTATGGCAACTGAGTACGAATATTTCGCTGTGGCAACAGAAAGTTTTCTGGGCAGCATCATCAGGACTGACACCATAACCACTGGTGGAATGAATCTGTACGTAGAGACAGTAATATTTTCTATACATTCCATTTTAAATTTATTTACAATGCATAAAAAAGAGTGGGGAATCCCCGTGGCTTTTTGGCTATCACGCTGAACTGCAACATCGTAGTAAGGGAGTTCGAACTCCAGTCGCGCTGTTACGTTCAATTTTGTCTTCTTGAGAAAGGAATGAACTCCTCCCCCCACCAGCTATGGGTTAAATAGTACCTCTAGTGTTCTTCTACAAGGATAGCTTTGGCATTGAATAAGCAAATAACCCAGGAAGGTTGATATACCTTTAAATGCAAAGAAACAAACAAGCAAAAAGGTAATACTTTCGGATGTAACAAGATGTTGTCACTTGATTCTGATGATGGACAGTCCCAAAAGTAAAACTTGGTGTAGACATACCCTGGCAACGGAAAAAAAGGACACACCCTTTCATGAATAATCCGTCGTCTCCTCCTATGAGGTTACGTTTCTAGTGAAATCCCAACAATTTGGATTTACCATTCAAAAATCCCAACTGCCTCGACTAAAAAAGTTTTGAAAGAGATAAAAAAAAATTTGTTGGATAAAGAAATTAATTGGGGATAAAATTTCAATACAAAGGAATTTGGAGGGAATAAAATTTGCTGAAGTGAGTGTCACTAAAGCCAAGTTAAATATTTTACTGGGTAATGTTTTTAGCGGGCTTTAGTGTGCCATTTCAAACGGTAAGTTTAAACAGTAAGTTCCGCAGCTTTCAAGTTCGGATACTGATTCGAAAAGATAACACAGACAATATTTTTTAAAAAAACGAATTTTATACTAAAGAAACAAGAAGGAAAGGAATAGAAAAGATTAAGTATTGCAAATTTTAGTGCAATTTGCGGGGACTTATCTGAGAGAGTGTCCGGGAAACAAAGTTCTTTGAATTTGAGTATTTTTCATTTCTTTTTTGTTTTGTGGAAACGTTTCAGAGTTCATTTAATTCTGAGTCTTCTTTAAGGTTCTTTTCAGCAGAATTCTCGGTTGAATTTTCTTTCAGTTGTTTAACTTGGAAGAATTTCAATAGTCGACTTTCATTTAATTTTGATTTTATTTCTTGGGAAATTCTATTCAAGAAGCAAGTGACGAAACCCCTTTGCTAGCTTAAGTTTTTCGTGCCTTTACAGTTCATTCCCCGAATTCGTACTGAGGGTCTGAATAGTAGTTCTCGACAAAAGGAGGAAGTCACTTTTTGCTGCCGCACTGTCAAGGGGTTACTTCTCCCTTCTCCACTCCGACCAAATCAAGTCTGCACGTGGTCGGTTTGATTTTTTTCTTAGAAATAAATTCTTATAAGAATTCGTATCTCTCAAATGACACGTGACTGTTTCTAGCTTATGAACGAATGCTCAGTCGATTTTTACTTTTACCAGACGTTTTATGTCTGCCGGTTATGCCATCCGCTAACCAATGTCGTCATATCCAACACATGGGTCACGTGACTCGCGATCAAAGCAGTATTAAACTGTCGCTCGTGAAAGGTCAGACTTGACAGGATGTCAAGGTTTTATTGCTAATTCAACTGATAGATGTCTAACTAAACTCAGTTTTTCACTAGAACCAAAAAAAAAAAAAAGAAATACAAGAAGCTCCAAGATGAGACAGAAGCTGCATCTGTATGGATCTGATATTAGGTATATGTAAAAATTATTCCGTGGCAACTTTGTTTACAAAAGCAAATTAACTAAATCACTGAAGTAAGGGCGACGCGTGATGACAAAACAATTTAAAAAAAACATGTTATCCCGAGTATTAAAAAAATCTTATAAAACGAACATTGTCTTTTATTGCTTAAAATGCCGAAATTCTTTTTATAAAATCCGATTATTAGTCAATTTCTAAGGATTATTGACCTCATCTTTATTGTTATACTCACAACGTTTCGGCCGATATGTCCTTCGCCCTTCTTCAGGTGTTTCATGTCGAACTCGGGAGTCCACACTGAACCTCTCAGATGATCTCACTGAGAAGCACTTTCTAACCAAACGCCTAATCCACAGCGCCATGTATCCTTGTCGTACTTCTGCGTGAAATCATCTGGAGGTTGCAGGTTCAATCCCAACTACAGGTAAAAATAACAAAGAATACTTACAATCACTTAACACTTGTACCTGGTTATGGATAACAGAAATTGAACAGTCTACCTCCGTGGATTAAATAAAGGTTTCAATTCGAGGTTCTGTGTTGGCTCCCGAAATCGAAATGAAACACCTGAAGAAGGCCGGACATATTGGCCGAAACGTTTACAATAAAGATGAGGTCAGTAGTTCGAATATTCTAAGCGATTAAAAATTATCAAGCTTTATCTAAAAAAATGTCGGTAAATAACTTTTAGGGAATTTTTAAAAAATGGCTCCTTTTTTTAGTGGAAATTTCTGTACACGTCTTAAAAGGGAAGTATTTATTTTTGGACTATTACGTATTCTTTTTTTAATTATTTATTGGCCACACTGTACTGAATAGTCGTTGATTTAAACGCTGATCTTTTTTCTTTTTTTTTCTTATTCTTCCCAACAGGTGCGGTGGTCAGCTGTGCAAATCCGAACAAGCAAATCGAAGATTCCTAAAGGAACACGATCCAATGCTCTACGAAGTTTTGGCTTATGCCTACACAAACAATGATGTATCCAAGGATGTCGGAATAGATCCATGTGAGAAATAAACTGTATAAATTTACAATTGTGTCCGTCAGTTTTTCATTTCATTATTAATATTTAGTAAATTTAATTTTATATGAAGCAAGAGGATCCGAAGAGTTCATCGAAATCAATTCATCGCTATAAAAATGAATCCCTAATTCATTTATCGAAATTTCTGCGATGAAGCGTGATAATTTTTATCATTTAGAATATTTCGACTATTGTTTTCATCTTTATTTTTCACGATGTTTCAGCCGATGCGTCCTACGTCTTTCTTCAAACTGAACCTTTTATTTAATTCACGGAGATAGTTCTTATCCCGTTAACCATAACCAGGTACAAGAGTCAAGTGTTCCCTGTTATTTATACCTGTAATCAGGACTGAATCTTCAACCTCCATATGATTTCACTTAAAAGTTCTTTAACAAAACACTTTTTTCCGTTATGTCATGTATCCTGCAGGACACACGGCGTAACGGATATAATAAATACCAATTAATAACCAACAATTCATTGATTGTAGAGTGTGTGGTACATATACCTCCTACATTTTAAAATTTCATCAGAGTGATGCAAGTAAACTTTGGCAATTGATAATGGTAGCTCCATCTAGCTAATGTCTTATCATTTTTTTTTTTAGATATGATCAATTACAATCATGGCTTGGACTGGTGCACATCGTGCGTTTACTGTTGAAATGTTGTTTTTTAAGATTGGTGAACGTGTAATTGCAACAAAGTGAACTTTACGAGCTCATTTCATGCTAAGTCAGAATAATGCTGTTCTGGATAGAAAATCGATATTGATATAGAGAAAAATCTTAGAACCAAAAGTTCATCGATTAAAAGAAAACCACCTGTAAATCCATGAAGCGGTCGAATTACAGAAAATATCCAGACTGTGAGAGACTGTGGTGGAATATTTTTATCAACCTTTAAAAACATGACTGGTCTTAGCCATCATCATTATTGTTCGTATAAGGAAAAAATAAGATATTAGCTAGATGGAGCTACAATTGCCACTTGCCTAAATTCACTTGTATCACACAGATGATAGTTTAAAATGTGAGAGGTATTTATGCTGCACACTGTAAGTAAAAGTAAAGTTGGCGACCATGGTCGAGGGCGACCAGAAGGCTCCCTTTTGAATGGCTACTACACCGAGGTGTAGGGGAGGGCGCTACTCCTTTCTCTGGATTCTTCCACTTTACCCTTGATATGTACCTTGTATCGCTGAGTGTTAAGCAAGGATGTATCAAGTACCATTTTTAAAGTCTTTGGTATGACGCGACCTGAGATTGAACCCAGGTATCCCGGACCATTGGCGAACACTCTACCCAATGAGCCGGTGTTACACTGTACAATGGCATATCAACCCTTGTAAGTTATTTAAAGCTAAATCCTGATTATACACATATATATATATATTAAATATTTTTTTGAGAAATATATGGACTTTTATTGCTGCATTTGAATGGGTTTTTATTCGGTTTTTTAAAAAAATTAACATTACTTTTTAAGCAACTTGGAACAATGTAGCTATTAAATTTGAAAGATGCACAAGTCTTTGAAATGTTAGTGAATTAGCAGATTGGTAAGAACATGAATTCTGCAGCTATATATATATATATATATATATATAAAGTTGTTCAAAGCTTCTGTAGATAAGTTCTAGCTGGTTGTCCAACACTTACTCATCCGTGTGAAGGGGTCAAGAGGAGAACGTCCTTACTTCTTCAGTAGTGTCCAGCATGTCCTGTTCGCCAGGCTAGGGTGGTTTTAGAGATGGGAGAGAAGTGGCCGTATAGCTACTGCTTTGTGGAATATTGCTTTCAGGATTCTCGCAGCATTCTCTTGTGTAATTGCCGACAAGCTTCGGGCATACAATATGATTACTTCCTTATATATGACGGCTGGCAAATATATATTACCTTAACCTTTCGCTACCAACAGGATGCGACACAAAGCCATTTTTTAAGTGGAGTTCAGTTGATTTGATTTCAGATTTTCCAAGACTGGTTGTCTTAATAAGACTAAAGAACCAAGTTTGTTCTATTATTGTTTTAACTTCTTAAATAACTCAATTTTATACTTCAAGATTTATCTCCCTTCAGTATTCACTGATAAGTTATCTCCCTTGGATATTGCAGCTTACAACGATGGTTAGCAAACGAGTTCTGTAAGATGGTGTAGTGAGTTTTTTATTTATTGGGTGCTCAATTATTATGATCTTGTGTCAGAGTGTGCTTGGATTAATAAACAGTTGGTTCGAAGATAGAGTAACAACTGCAGTGACGTAGCCACCCTAGAAAAATTTACCAGTTGTAGGAATTGAACCTATAACCTCCAGATGACTTCACTCGGAAGCACTTTTCAACCTAACGCCTTATCCGCTGTGTCATGTGTCCTGCTTGACATTTCAGAGTGAATTTTTAGGACTTATAAACCTAATGTCTATCAACCTATGAGATATTACTCACTACTATCCCGTTTTTACTTTAGCTCATATTGCAATTTTTTTCCCTTCTCTGAGATTGGTTGCCTTTCTAAAGCAAAATAATTCAGTCTGCTCTATGCATTTACCCAACCCCTCCTCCACGGGCAGGATGCGACACAAGGTTCATTTTCAAGCTGATTACTGCTGGTTTGAATTCAGAGTTTTCCTTCTCCTCAACCAGTTGCCATAACAAGGATACAGAACCCGGTCTGCCCTATTTAGTCATAACTGAGAGAGAATAGATGAATTCATGCCTTTCCCAAGGATATTAGCGTGAAGTGAAATGCAAACAGTCTCATTCAATATATACATATATGCACATATATGTATTTGTGTGTGTGTGTGTGTGAAGAAATATACCCGGGTAGAGATGGACTGACAAAAAGACAGTCCAAAGGGCTATTTTTAGTACACCAAGAGCGTATAGAAAAGATTAATCTGTAATATAGTAGTAAGATAACTTTGACTAAATCATACCATCACCACAAATTTGAGAGATAAAACATCTTTTCGAACTTAAAAAAAACAGTCTTGCTGGGCTTTGTTTCTTAATTTACTTCTGCAGAGACGACCACGTCTCAACAAAATCTTGATAATCTTTTGTGGTTATTTTACCAAATATCTGAGTCGAACAACTGTTTAACATTTTTTAAAATTCTACCCTCCTCAAAAGCACTTCAACTGAAACGGATATTTTTCAGTAGCAAGAGGCCTCTACGTGAGAGTAGATAAAAAATTTCTTGTGTTTTAAACAAAATGGAGCCATTTCTACTTTGAGAGACAAGCCTTTGAAGTTAGTACACCAGTTCACATACCTCAGTAGCAATATCTCATCTACTAAAGTAATATCAATATACACATAGGAAAAGCATGTACTGCTATTAACAGGTTATCAATTATATGGAAATCTGATAAAACGGGATTTCTTCCAAACTATCAATAGTACTGTATGGTTGCACCACCAAAATTTTAACGAAAGGCATGAGAAAAAAACTAAACTGTTTCTTAATTTCCTTCTGCAGAGACGACCATGTCAACAAAATCTTGATAATCTTTTGTGGTTATTTTACCAAATATCTGAGTCAAACAACAGTTTAACGTTTTTTTAAATTCTACCCGCCTCATAAGCACGCCAACTGAAATTGACATTTTTCAGTAGCAAGAGGCCTCTACGAGAGAGTAGACAGCTGTTTCGAGCTTACTAGGTCTCATCAGTAGTGTATACCATGATCTTCACCACTAGAGATCAATTACCATGATGGCATACACTGCTGATGAGACTTAAGGTCGAAACGGCTGTCCAGTGTTTCCGTATGTTGAGCGTAAGTGTTCACCGGATTTTCTGGTCATGGTAATTCAATTCACAATATACTTGAAAAGGAAAATATAGATCTAAAAACTTCAGTTGTTTCAAAATGAGAAGGTGAGACAAAGATACAAATATATTTTATTGTAGAAATACTTGCTCTGTGTTGATTGATTGGTATGATAAGATTTTATGATTGACTGATTTGTATTATTATTAGAGAATGTGCCTATTTCTATAAAAAAAAAAAAACCGATACGAGATGGGAATCATGAATCAATACTGTCAAATCATTGCATTTTCGCCTAAAAAACATCAGAAATGCTCTTACCAACCTCCGAGAAAAGTATCGGGAAAAAGTTAAAGTTACGACAACTGAAGCAATGTGATTGTTGAAGCGGATTTCTACTTGGAACTTTTTGCTTATCATCATCATTTTGCATGATGTTCTTTTACAGGTAAACAAAGTGAGTGAATTGTTGCAGTCGATGGATTGCTGAGGTTCATGCAACTTGCAGTTTTCTTCAAAACTATCATAAGAACAGTTATACTCCTGCTATGAAAACAGTGCATGAAATTGCAGAAGAAAATGACATTGATGAAAGGTTTAAGCTACAAGAGACGTTTATGAGTATAAACACTGAAATGCTAACTAAATTAATTGCCTACCATTCTTATCTGCTAATTGAATATTCTCATTCGTCGGCCATGATGCTTTTGCCAGCCATGTTTTTTCTTATTAAAAAAAACAAGACTTGAATTAGTGGTCATTAGTAGAATTTCTTTGGCAGAAAAAGGTGGTAATTCCACAAAAGCAGATGTAGTCTGAAAAGAAACTTAAAGCCCATCACTTGGTAATGAGGGCTAGGTCAGATTTTCCTTCATGTAGGTATGGTAGTTTTGGTTTTGTTTCTTTGTTTAACAACATTATATCACGACAGGAGTTTGAACATGCTTACTATGATGCCACAGTCCAACACATTAACCACAACGCCTCAGGGACTCCTTCAGAATACCACAGGTACTGCTGTAGCTTTTTACAGGTTAAAATAAAATTGAAAAGCAACAAGATTTTTTTTTAGGTTGCTAAATTTTGGATTTTGAAGTTTGTTAGAGCTGTGATACAATAATATGCATTCATGTGTGCGTATATAATATATAGATGTATGTGTGTGAGTCTGTGTGTTGTGGGTGGCCGTCAGAATCTGAGAGATTCTTATCTTCAGCATCTTTTAGGCAGCATCAGATAGTCTGAAAGGTCTATCCTTTGTCTATTTTGATACGAAGTCCACAAAAAGAGCAGGGCCAACATGAACCTATGAGACCGGAAGTAGGGAGCAGCAAGGACCAAGGATGTTGGTCAGTCAAGTAAGCCTTTAGCACAAAACATGAAGGAAGGTTCTTATGGCATAGTTCGGGACTGTAAAATCTTATTTTTTAGTATTACGATTCTTTGGACTATTATCCTGATCTTTATTTATGTCTGTACAACGTTTCGGCTGATGTTCCCTCCGGCCTTCTTCAGGTATCTCTTTTCGAACTCGAGAGCCTTCTTGTCATAATTGTTGTAGCCACGGAACTTCGAACCCAACCCTTTATTCAATCCACAGGGGTACTCATAGCTGGGTACAAGTGTTAAGCTGTGTTTATTCTTGTATGTTACTGTCACCCTTAACTAGGATTAAACCTGCAGTCCAGAGATAACTGTCACTTAGAACTGTTTAAACCCAACGCTTATATCCACTTTTAACACTTGAACCCAGCTATGAATAGCAGAAAGAAAGTTCTTTAAATATTTTGAACATTTAAAAAATTATTTTAATAATTAAAAGAAAAAAAAAAGCCAGTTACATATAGCAACTTGCTTTTCTTTCTTTTAATTATTAAAATAATTTTTTAAAAACATAGGTTTGTTATTCTTTTCTTGTTTGAAAAGATTTTATAAAGAATTTCCTCATGTCATATGGTCAAGGAAGGTAATCACGTACTTATTTGGTAATAAACAAATTTCTTGTTCATTTTGATACCATGTTGTCTTGTCCTCTCATGATTCCTTAGTAAAGTAGTATTGATATCATCTGCAACCTTCGCCAGCGAGCCAATGTCTCCCTCTCATGTTGTGTTTTATTCTTAAAAGGAGTTCTATGGCTGGTGGGATTGATCAAAACCGAACAAGCCACGAGTCACTTCCAGAAAAAATAAAATAAAATAAATAAAATTCCTGAATAAACATGTATGGCCCTCTTTATAAATGAAAATTTCTTTTGATCCAACCATGAAGTGGCAAGTATTACACTTAGCTCTTCCACCTAAGTGAAGAGACTCTAACTCTACTATGTTCTTGTGATCAACCATAGTGAACCATGGGCGACTTCAATCATTCAGTTCAACTCTTGACTGCTACCTTAAATATATGGAGCCTTGATTTCTGGAAAAAAAAAAAAAGAACTTTTTCAATATGGATCCCCCACCCAGGGCTATTTGCATTTCATTTTACACTAATGCCCTTGCATCTGTTCCACCTTCATTTATCAGTAAATAATAGAACTGGGCTCTTTAACTTTAGTATGGCAACCAGTTTAGGAGAAGAAAAATACTGGATTCAAACTAGCTGTACTTCGTTTAAAAATTAATCTGGCCAAGAGTCTCATCTACTTATGATGAAATGTTTCAAGATAATATTTACATGTTAATACTTTTTAGTAAGCAAAATCTTTAAATGTGAGTTTAATCCTCACCAGGTGGCCTATACTTCTTGCTTTGTGCCAAACTAAGCAAAGCTTAGTAAATAACTATTTCGTCATCCAGCTTCAGAGGCACCTCAAATACAAGACTCTCAATGTGATAGTACTGCCTACTCACTTGAGTTTGACATAATAGGAACCGATTTTTATGTCAATCAATATTCCTTTTTTTTTTTTTTTTTTTTTAATTTGACAGCATTGCTGATATTCAAAAATGCCGAAGTTAAATTCATCTTAAATTATTAAATTTTATTTGTTGTTAAAAATATGAAAAAGGATATTACACAAGGTGTATTTTAAAAGATCCACACTATCATAAGGTGAAAGATATACATTTGCAATGAAAAACCTTAAAACTTAATAAAAAAAAAAAAAAAAAAACCCTTGACTTTTACACACATTTCATTGAATGTGACATTCAATGAAACATGTCTGAAAGAGAAGTTTTCCTTCTCCCAGGATGATTGCCATTCCAAGGCTAAAGGACACAGTCAGCCCTACAAATTAAAGATAACTGGAAAAGAATTCACATTTTTTTCCTTCTTCTAGATTGGTTGTTGTAAGAAGACCCAGTCTTCCTCTACTATTTACCAATAGCTGGAAGGAGAATACATAGATTCATGCCTTTCCTGAAAACATTAGTGAAGGATAAACAGATACATCACCGATTTGAACTTGGCTTGCTGAATTCATTTCCTATGCTGATAATCATTTACGCTAGCAACGTCTCCCAAGATATAAGGATAGTTTAATCAGATAGGCAGAAGAAAGTCATTGGTCAACTGTCAGGAAACTACTGCTACTCGTCTATACTCAAAGTGGACCTGAGAGTAATGGTAATGAAGGGGCAACTCTATACTCCCCAGAGCTCTAGAACTGGAGCTACACTATCAGCTGCAGTTAAATATCACATCCAGGACATCTCTTATTTTTGGGGGGAAGGGGTCTTAACCCTCTGCAAAAGAGAGTGTATTCTAACTTCTGCCAATAGGGTGGAACTTTGGACTCTGGATATTTTGGATGTCACTTATTTATTGACTGATTTTAAGGGAATGTCAACCTGTCTAAGTTAGGGAACTGCATTCATTATACGTTCATTTTTTTACATTTTTTGTGTTGTCTTTTCTTTAGAGATTTTTGTATTGTTTTTATCTATTCATTTTTGCACTCAGTTCCATTGAATACGAAAATTTTTAAACTGATCTGTTTGATATGCAGATGGGACCCTAGAAGGATCTACAACTCCAGTTTAGACACAATAAATCTATTCTAAGTCCCACTGACAGGATGACTGGTTCAGAGCTTATCAAAACAGATAGAGAGGTGGATGTTACTTCAGACCTTCCATTGGCTTTTTTCCTTCCACCTATGCATCCAGTGCAATTTCTACTTAACCAGATCCTAGTGGATCACACTAAGGGCACCAGCAAGGTCTAAGCAGATCTCTTCACTCTAGTCACTTTCTCTGACAGGCTAAGGCCTTACCCAAACCTAATCAAGAAACAGGAAGTGCTTGGTCATTTCCCATTTCTTCTCTTTTCCCCATGTGGGTAACCACATCTTTATTCAAAGTTGCATAGTCACTTCCTTTAAATCCATGCTGACTCACTAGCTTGGCAGGCCAGCGGTAGGTAAGTAAACTTCCACCTCTCACCTTGCCTTGTCACACAAATACATATCTATATATGTACCTACACCTACTCATATATCCACCATGATATAAATATATATATATAACTCAATACTACCATTGTGTCAAACTGAGAGATTGATTAATATATTGATTTTAACAGCATTGTCAACCCACCTAGGGTTATTTTATGCCGAGAGGTGAGGGAATTGCATTCATTGTATGTTTATATTCAAATTTTTTGTGAAGTGGTTTAAGGTTTGGTTTGTTTTGGTTGAGTACTCTAGCATATCAACCATTATAGGTTATTTAATACCAAATCCTGTTTTTATATATATATATATATATATATATATATATATATATATATATGATTTGTAAACACATTTTGTGGATAACATTTTCAAACAACCCTGAACTTTTTTTGTACACAGTAGTTTCAAGTATTGCTACATAACAGTCACAATTTAACATCAGTCATTTGTTTGTACACAGTTTGTTCTATTTCACCCCTAGATCGGATCCTATCAGGTGCAACCTCTCTAGGTCAGAGTGGAGCAGAGAGCAATGTCAGTGAAGGGGTACTCCACATTCCCTAAAGCATTAAGGCCTCGCCATCACTTGTGGTGGGGAAAGATATCTTACACCCTCTGCAGTCAGTGTATTCTACAGCCCCAGCTGACTGGGCTGAGTTTCCCCCCCCCCACAATAATATGATATTAAGTATTCCGAATAAAATTACTTGCACACAGTTGTATGCTTTCAAGTACTCTTATCTAATACTAATAATTATACGGTTTCAAGTAATTCTTTCTATTTAATAATAAATCATTTGTTTTCACAGTTATATGGTTTCAAGTAAACAATAACAACCCTTTGAAAACAGTTATGGCTTCTTGTAACTATTCCTAATACAAATTAATTTACAGTTACATGGATTCTTACAGAATATAAATAAATTTTTAAATAGTTCTATTTGAGCCATAGATGAGATTAGCAGTTACTACCACTCCAGGTTAGAGTCAATCTGGGAGTAATGTCAATAAAAATCTACTCTACACTCGCCATTGCTCTGGAACTGGAGCCTCACATCAAATGAAGTTTAGTGTCATACACCCTTTTTTTTTCTTTTTGAGAAGGAGAGGAAGAGTCTGACACTTCCGCCAGGAGATACAGCCAGCATACTGTAAGCCCCACCAACAGTGCAGACAACATGACATTTTGATTAGAAAAAGCAATTGAAAACTTAAAGAAATTACGACTCAAAATCAATAATAAAAATAGTGTTATTCACTGACTGGTTTTGTATAGGAGGCTGAAGATTCAGACCACTGTGTGTAGCTTTTATTTCAATGATACAAATAAGCAACATTTTTGTGTATAAATGTAACACTGATTTCTGGCAGTTGATTCTGATGCAAAATTTATTTTCCTTTACATGAATAAATATAATTATGAAAAATCCTAAAATCAAAAGCAATCCCAATATAGTCAAAATTATTCTGCAATATTACAGTGGATAGTACTTTATAATGGCCTTTATATAATAGAAAAAATATCAGGCAATATTTATTATGTAATTAAGGATTTCTTCTGCAATATTGTGCAATAATAGTACATCATAAAGTTGTTATGTTATTGCACCATATAATATACAAATATTTTAGGTCTAATTGTTCAGGCCTACAAAAACAATTAATATTGCACAATACTCACTTACAAATTCAAGAGAAAAGAAAGGAGTGGAGAAAAAGAAAACGGGAAGAAAGAATTAGAGAAAAAAGAAGAGGTGAAAAGGAGTGGGAGAAAAGGAAAAGAAGGAAAAAGAATCAAGAAAAAGGTGGGAAGGTAGAAGAAAAGATAGAAAAAAAGAGGAAAACAGAAAAGAAAAGAGAGGAAGAAAAAGAGAGAAAAAGAAAGAAGAGGAGAAGAAAGAAAAACAAAAAAACTAATTTTCCATTTCTATAAAATCAACTTCTATGCAGTAAATAATATTGCACGTTTATTTTGATTATATTGTGTAAGCAACTTTTGATGTCAGATCAATTTGAAAATGTTCTTTTTTTTGTTGGGTGAGGGCCATTTATTTTGGGGGGAGAGGATTGGGGCCCAAGAAATGTTATATAACTTTTTTTTAGAACCAAATTGGAATGTTAACAGGGAAAGTTTTAACTTTTTCTTTTAATAAAATATTCAACAGTTCAAACAAAACTTCTTCCCCCAAACAACATTGCCCCCAAGGCCGCCCTCACCAATGGCTCATAAATTTGTTGATTCCGTAACATCACCTTGGAATAATTCTGCATAGTCAGGAGGATCGGACTGTTGGCCACAGGGAAAAAGTAATATTTCTTTACCAAGCAATGTGATAGGATTTTTCTGAAAAAGAAAATAGAAACGTCACTATCTTCAAAGTTTATAAGTCTATTTATGTAACACGGGGTAGTTTTGAAAAATCATCAAAAGAAAGAGCTTGTTGAAGAAAGCATACCACACTCTGACCTTAAACAGAATACACAGGTACTACACTCTGATTTTAGGAAGAAATGCAAAGGAGCAACACTGAACCTAATAAGAGTGTACAGATACAACACTAATCCTTGGCAAAGTACACAGATACTATACTGATCTTAGGCAGAATGAACAGATACTACACAGCTCCTCGGCTAAGTACACAGATACTTCATTGATCTTATGCAGAGTGTATAGATTCTGGACACTTCCTTGGCAGAATGCATAGATACTACACAGAATGTAGAGATACTACACAGATCTTTGGCAGAAATAGGAATAATACAAACATAGATGTTAAAATATCAGACAATGAATAACTAGTTCCCTACATATCCCTTTTGTCCCAAGATGAAATAACAAATCGACTTACTGTGTGGTGTGTGATGATTTCATAAAGACTTGAATAAACCAGGTAATTAGTTCCAAAAAAGTGATATGTTCCATCTGATGCGTCTATAAGGAAGTGTTTACAACGTTCTTCTGATTGATAAGAAATGGTGAAGCCCCATATCCTCTCACTGACCCTCACCAAGAAACTACCAATTGGCTGATTGGTTAATATTTCTTCTGCTTCTGATCTCGTGATTAAACCTAAAAAAGAAAAGTTTCCATCAATAACAAATTAAGATAGGCAATTTAATTCTAATTAGCAAATTAAATCAATTACTTGTTTTTTTTTTAATTAAACATAAAAGGTCTATTCCGACAATAATGTCAACCCACACTGCCTAATTTCATAGGATGTGAGTGCCTTTGTATATATTTTACCCTGCAAGAGTAGGTTGGTTGGTTGGGTTTTATGGCATATCAACCTTTTTAGGTTATTTAATGCCAAATCCATTTTCATGCAAATAGTTCTATTTAAAAAAAAATCAGTTTAGTATGAGTACGCAGTTTATATGTCAGTCAAAAACAATCCTATTTCAAGCTATTCAGTTTATTCAAACAGTTCTAATTCAGCTAATTCAGTTTAGTATAAGTACAGATTTTATTAACGCATAGATAAATGTCAAAAACAGTTCTATATTAAACAATTCAGTTTAGTGTAAGTAGAGTTTCAAAGTCAATTAAAGAATTCAGTTTAGTGTAAGTACAGTTTTAATGTCAAAAACAGTTCCATTTCAAACAATTCACTTTAACATAAGAACACAGTTTAAATGTAAGTACAGTTTTTCAAGCAATTCAGTTTAGCATAAGTATGCAGTTTAAATGTCAAAACAGTTCGATTTTAAACAATTCAGTTTAGCATAAATACACAGTTTAAACGCAAAAAACGGTAAAATCAAACCACGGTTTAGTTCTATTTAACCCATAGATAGGACCCTTATCAGGTGCTACCACTCCGGGCCAGAGTGGACCAGGGAGCAATAGCAATAAAGGGGTACTCTGCATTCCCCAAAGCTCCAGCATTACTAGAATATCACCATCAGATTGTTTAATTGGGGGGGGGTGTCTTACCCCTCTGCAGAAAAGCAGTCAGTGTATTCTACAGCCCCAGCCGACTGGGCAACTCAATGTTAAGACATACTCTCATACAAGTGTTTTTATATTTTTCACTACTCTCCTCCAACATAGAGACTATTGAACAGTTCCCCCCCATCTGCAATCCTTCTGAGGTAGTCACCTTCTATTCTAGCAAACAGAATGGACAGTAATCCCCTCTGAAAGACTGCCTAGCATAAGTGTATGTATTTACCCAACCCCTCCATCATGTGACACTGTTGTATATCCACAGAGTAAAATGTTATATAGCTCTTACTCTCGGCCACTCTATGTATATAGGCCTTACTTTATGATCAGTCAGCTCCCATCTTCTCACCTCTCTTAACTTCATTCTGGTCTTCAATCGCCTCATGCCAACCTAGTTCTTTTTCATTGTCTTTTATCAGTGATTCAAAGTTTGTTTGTTTGGGTTTGGTTTTTATGGTATATCAAACTTTGTAGGTTATTTAATGCCAAATCCATGTTTATACAAACAATTTAGCATAAGTACACAGTTTAATTGGCAAAAACATTTCTATTTCATGCTATTCAGTTTAGTCAAACAGTTCTAATTCAAACAATACAGTTTAGTATAAGTATAGGTTTTGTCCACACACAGTTAAATGCCAAAACAGTTCTATTTCAAACATTTCAGTTTAACATAAGTACAGTTTCAATGTCAAAAACAGTTCTATTTCAAGTAATTCAGTTTAGCATAAGTACTCATTTTAGTTCTATTTGATCCATTGATATGACCCTATCAGGTGCTACCACTTCTGGCCTGAGTGGACCTGGGAACAATGGCAATGAAGGGGTACTTCTCATTCCCCAAAGCTCCAGCATTACTGGAACCTCACCATCAAATTGTTTAGTGTCATATCCAGGACACTCATTAGGGGGGATTTTACCCCTCTACAGAGATGCAGTCAATATATTCTACAGCCTCAGCCAACTGGCAACAATCATTCAAAGTTCTCCTCTACTAGGATGAGAAATGACAATACAACCACAATTTAACATGTACATTTTACTTTTTTTATTTTTTGGCAACTTTTCAATCGTTACCTGCTGTGGCCTAAACAAGGAATCAGTGAGCAAGATGGAACATTTCGACCACTCAGGTCAGGTCACTAACTGACTAATCTATTTCTAACTCTAGAAATATTTGAGAGCCATGATTTTGGATTGACCCGAGTTCAATGACCATCAATCATACTCATTAACCAGTTGTGTTTTTCCACATGTTTAATGACTCAGGACTTGATTTGAATGCTAAACTACACGTCAATAATAAATCTCATCAAAATATTATATAAAAATGCAAGATCTATTTTTAATTAGCGTAAAGCTGGTTTGAATTCATAGTTTTCCTTATCCTAGATTGGTTGCCTAACCAAAGCTAAAGGACTTAATTTGAATGCTAAACAACATGTCAATAATAAATCTCATCAAAGTATTATATAAAAATGCAAGATCTATTTTTAGTTAGTGTAAAGCTGGTTTGAATTCATAGTTTTCCTTATCCTAGATTGGTTGCCTAAACAAAGCTAAAGAACACAGTCTGTCTTACTATTTACTCATAGGTGATGGGGGAGAACAAATGGATTAAGACTATCCCCCAAGAGCATTTAACAAAATGAAATGTGTACAGCCTTGTCTATGATTTGGACTAGGGTTGTCAATTCTATTTTGCATAACAGTTAATATAACACAAAACAGTACAATAGTATCTTGAACAACAGAGCATTCATTTGAAGTGGCTTTGATAGTTTTCCAGAGTGGACCTGGGAGTAATGGCATTGAAAGAGTATTCCACATTCTCCAGAGCACCAGGACTTGAGCCTCGCAATCAGATAGCATTATGGTCGACTCTATACAACTCTTCCACAACAAAATAACTTATTTTCAATAAGTTGTGAATGAATTCTACTCACCATGAAACCAGGGTTCAATCTTATTACTTTCTGGATTGATGCCAACACCTTTTGGTCTTTCCTCTTCTTTGAACCACTGCATAACAGCCGCTTTGTTTTTGGGAGTATTTCCCCTTTTTTCACTGGTTTTGTTTTGGGGTACGTTATTAAGAATTGCTGAATGGCTGATGTGTGTCCTGCAAGCAGACAGAACAAAAAAACTTGTTATAGAAAGAGAGAGAGAGAGAGAGAGAGAGAGAGATCTTTGCTGGTGCTTTCTATATAAAAAGCAACGAAAAGATAAAAATAAAGCCATAAAAAAATTCATAATGAGAGTCATACATCTAAGAAATTTAGACAACTGCAGTAACCTATTTAGACTAAATTTAGAATACTAATGGAACTCATTCCACAGTTTAATATAGAGGAGGGTCATTCAATATATAAGGTAAATTTTGCCTCAGGAATTGGCAACAGGAAGCACTATTTACAGCAGCACATTTTCAAGGATATCAATAGTGGTAGGTTCTTTTGTTACATTATGCCAGGGAGGAATGGTACGGTTTGGTTTAAGACTTATTTAGATGATATGGCTTGATTTCTTTTTTTAATGGCATATCAATCTTCATGGGTTATTTAATACCAAATCTATCCATGTGGAATAATAGTGGTACTATTCAGCCTATAGCTGAGGGGATAAGGTAATGTTATTATATATTGACCTTCGACCCGGCCAAACATGCCATTCCAAAGACAGCGGAAGTGACACATTCCGATGGCAGTTATGGGAAGAAATCCTGTGGGCAAGCTTGGCTGACAATATGGGACAAGGTTAAAATCCCAGTCATAGACTGATGCACCGGAAGAGAGTGACCTGTGAACTGCATGACAGTTATTTCCACTTGATGACGATCAAACATGCCATTCCAAAGATTGAGTGGGCGATGGAACTATAATATAACTCAGTGAAGACAGGAAGTTAGTGAGTTTGGAGACCCGTTGGTGACAAGATGCGGTAGAGAAACCCCGCATTCAGCAGAGTGGGCCCCTGGGCCTCTGGTTGAGTTGGGTTGGGTTTTATAGCATATCAACCATTGTAGGTTATTTAATGCCAAATCCATTTTTAGGTAAATAATCTGTTCTATTTAAAACAATTCAGTTTAGCATAAGTTCACAGTTTAATTGTCAAAAACATTTCCATTTCAAACTATTCAAGCAGTTATATGTAACAATTCAGTTAGGTGTAAATAAAGTTTTAATGTTGAAAAACAGTTCCATTTCAAATAATTCAGTTAAGCATAAGCACGCAGTTTAAATGTAAGTACGGTTTAATTGTCAAAATCATTTCTATTTCAAGCTATTCAGTTTACTCAAACAATTCAGTTTAGCATAAGTATGCTGTTAGTTCTATTTAATCCATAGATAGGGCCCTATCAGGTGCTACCACTCCAGGGCCAGAGTGGACCTGGGAGCGATGGCAATGAAGGGGTACTCCACATTCCCCAAAGCTCCAGCACTGCTGGAACCTCACCATCAGATTGTTTAGTGTCATATCCAGGACACTCGTTAGGGGGGGGTCTTACCCCTCTGCAGAGAAGCAGTCGGTGTATTCTACAGCCCCAGCCGACTGGGCAAGCCTCCGGTTGAGACACAACGCTGATGGCCATAAGAGTGGGGGTCAATATATTGCAGTTCTGTTCGGTCTCCAACTCCCTCTCACAGTAAAACCTTTCAATAAAGTGAGAGGTATATATTTTTCTAAAAGACTGTGTTGCTTGTCGTTATTATTGTGTCGTCGTTATGACACTGCATGAACATGTAGATGTATAGTTGCATATGGCTAAACAACAATGTAACAGCACGATTAGACTTCCAACTCTCTAAGATGTTGCAATCCAGCAACTATGCCGCCAGCCACGAGGACTCTTATCTTGTTTTAGATTAAAAAAAATAAAAGAATGACCTGGTCAGCCAAAGCATTTGCTATTGAAAAAAAAATAGATAGATTAAATTATTGGAGAGCCCATACACAGAGTAAATGAGGAACAAGATGACTTCTCCATTAAAGGAATCCTTTCAAGTCATCCAGATGTCAGGTTAAATTATGGTCAAAGATTTTTAGCAGTCAGGACTACCTCCCTGAATCAATGGTTTACAAATCTATCTTGTTAACCATCACAGCATGTGAGGTGACCAACAATGTTCTTTATATGGTTCCATTAATCTGCCCACTCCTCTCCAATATTTATCATCCTATACACATTTTTTAAGGTCAAGAAAAGAAAATCAGGGTGATTTCAGAATAGAAATGGTACATTCATCTTCTGGTGCAAACAAGAGAAAAGGGATTAATGACTTTTTAAACATATATGTGAGCATGTATATACATATCACACACACACACATATATATATATATATATATATATATATATATATATATATATATCTCACACACACACACACACACATATATATATATATATATATATATATATATATATATATATATCTCACACACACACAAATATATATTTCATACACACACATTCATCTTCAAAAAGACCCTTTGAAGTTCACACTGATGCAAATGAGAAAAGAAGGGATTAATGACTTTTTTAAACTTATATGGCAGCATTTTGAAATTGAAGAGTATATATATGTCATTCACACACACATCATACGCACACACACACACATATATATATATACATATATCAGACACACACATATATATACATATATCATACACACACACACATATACATATAAAAATAAACTACAAAAAAATAGTTGCATTGAAATACCTTTCATCTGCATCAACTCATCTAATAAGCAAAATACTTTTCATCCAGAAAAGAATCAGACACCTCCTTGCTTTTCAGGAAAACAAAGAAACTAACAATAATTCGACCATCATTAAAAAAAAAAAACCCAAGTGATATGTTGAATTGTATCAGATGAATATCTCTCCTCCCTCATATACAAGGGTGAGTCAAAATAATGCCTTTTTCTTTAGTACAGGAATTACTGACACAGGAAAATGTATCATACATCAAAAGGAAGCAGGTCATCTGTGGATCACATCCCTACTTCTCAACACAGTCATTGTTTCTCTCAATAGCAATGTTCTACCTTCAAATGAGAGCAAGTATCCCTGCCTCAAAATTCTGTTGACCATTCTTTGAGCCACTTCATCACTGGCATAAGGTTCATCTCTTAAACCTTCTTTCATATTTGTACACTTTCATACTGTCAGATTTATTCCCAGTTTTCCCATATATATATATATATATATATATATACACACATACATACATATCACACATATATCTCACACACACATACATCATACACCATCACACACACACACATATATATATATCACACACACACACACACATATACCATACACACATATACATATATCATGCACACACACACATATACATATATCATGCACACACACACATACATACATCACACACACATGTATCATACACACACACATCACACACACACATATATCATACTCACACGCATATATATCACACACACATATATATATATATCACACAGCAAAATGAATTCAATAGATTAAACAGAGAAGCTAAAAAACTAAGAATTAATGTTTTACTCATTTTAAATTTCAGGATAAACAATATTATTCATAAAAATAATTACACTTTTCGTGGCCTAATTTCCTTTAGGGTTGGATTGCAAAACATTAATATTAAAATATACACAATTTTTTGAATGTGAATAGAAAATTGTAAGGAATTGTCAATAATTGTAGATTTCTATTGACTGTAACTGCATCAATGTTATCTAATGGTAGAAATTTCCTGTCTGAAAGTTTACTTTTCAAGAGTCATTTAATTTTATAAAATAAAAAATAAAAATAGCTGTTGTTAATTACAATTACAATATTACTGCAGTATTTCAGAAGAATTGAAAGATCATGGTGAAAAAAGTGCCATAGTGAAGTTGTTAATAAACTTTCAAAATATCATAATGCCCTGGTGATTATGTGAATAAGCATTCAAAATATTATGTTCTGGTCATAATGTGGGTAAAATTCAAAACATTATAATGCTCAACAAATTTTCAAAATTTTATGCTCTGATGAGGATGTAAATAAGAATCTAAATATTAATAAAACTACCCCGAGAGTTTCTGGGTTTTTTTTTTTTTTTGGTATCGGGGCTTGATGTCACCACACCCAAGCGTTATCATGTAGGGGTGTGTATGAGGACAACCAGGAAAGGATTCCGATAGTCAAGTTCAAGTGCCATAAAAAATACCAGCAAGTAAGTTGGCGACCGTAGTTGAGGGTGACCCGAAAGTTCCATTTTCAGTAGCTAATACACCGAATATAGCAGCCAAGATGAGTATAGCAGTCCACAATGTGAAAAGAATAATGATGTCTTATCTCAGAAAGAGAGTCAGATATTGTTGAAAAGACTTGTCAGCATTTCTTATGGTCCTATGCTAGTCACAGTACTTGATATGGACTTAGTTCTGTGACTACCACATGCTTTTTTCTGGATAATTGTTTTATCAACTTCTTTTCTCACTGTGTTTGAAAGATCCACAAAAAGGCAGATGACACAATCTATCCAAATATTCTTCTAATGGTGGTCAGCTGGAACAAGTTGCCCGGGTGTTGGCAACTCAAAGACAAGAAAAACTCTCCATCAATAGATAACAAATATTGAAACAATCGTGAAACAAACTTTTAGTCCTCATTTTGGTAGCTTTTGTGTTGTTTCTTCTTTCAAAAAGTCCGCAATAAATAAAAAAATTTAATTCTCAGATTAAGAAGCCTCATCTCAAAATGATTCCAATTAAAGACAATTACAAATTCGGCACAGACCCGACTATGGAAGACCAGATAAGGAGAACAAACAATTGGATTTATAAGACCAAAAAATCCATCCTTGATCGCCCTTCTGGGCCCGTGGCACAGCGGATAGAGGTGTTGAGTCTCTACGGTTCCAGGTAAGCATTGTCAGAAGATAGCGGTTTCAAATCCTACCCAAGCCGCCAGAGGTTTACTTGGTCAAAAACGTGGTGCGATAGACAACAACTATGGAAGGCAGTAATTACTGGGGATACGGTTATAAGACTCAGCATTCCTATCTGAGGTTGCGGTAAATCACCTGAAGAAGGCCAGAGGTGAAATTTGGCCAAAACGTAGTGAAAGAAGAAACAACACAAAAGCTACCAAGATGAGGACGAAAAGTCCGCAATAAATAAAAAAAAAAAATAAAATAAATAAATAATTCTCAATTGTGAAACAATAAAAAATATATAACATATAAGAAAATTGTATCATTCTTTTGTGCGGATAGAAAGACAAGTTTTGGCTGGTGCTGTCTTCCAGTGTCAAGTCTGGTCATTTTTCAGAGAATGGTTTTCACAGGAAAAGTTTAGTGCTTGGAGAAATTTCTTTTCTTATTCTCATGTCTTTGGTATGGTCTTCAAATTTTTTTCCCTTTTTAACTCTTAAAGAGGCATTTTTTATAGACAATTCTACTGAGAACAAACATTTCTGATTGGCTAACCAACCACAGATCATTTCTTATTTTTCTACTACTTTATGATTGGTCAGCTTACAAAAGTTCTGATCTAAGTCTGTGGAAATTTTATCTTTTTTTTCTGTATCAGGTTTTAAGTGGTCATCCAATTAAACCACAATTTAGGGGCTCAGCTAATTAACAGATCTAGCCAACACTTTGTGAAGGAGTATCCCTTTTCATATCAACCAATGATAATTTTTTTTTTTTTTTTTTAAATCAAAGATCTGATTAGTCTATCCAAGTCCAGATTTGACCTTTTAATTTTCAACAATTTGGGATATTATGTGTTTAGAATGGGTCAATTTACCAACAGACCCTGATTACTTTGATTATTTTGCAGGTGTGCAGAGAGCATATTTTCACTGACCTTTTAAATTGACTTTTGAATTTCTTTGTGTGTGCAAATAAGTTTGTATTCTCTTATTTTTATATTAGAAAATTAAATTTTCTCTGACTTAAAAATAAAAACTATTATTCTTTTTATAAGTTTTTAGCATCAGTGAATACCTCAATATTGTCATATTCTTATCACAAGGCAATCACCTTTCAAAAATCACCAGATACCAATGCTGATGTCCCAGTATCAACATAAATATTAACTCCCTACAAACATTTTTTTAAAAAAAACATTTCCATCAATTTTTTTTTTATATTTCCTTCATTTTTCATGTTTTGATTGATTAATTGGCTTTGCAGAATATGAATGATTCTAAAGTTTATCTTTTTTGTAAGCAATTGTATGGCTTCAGGTAACTACTTTAATAATCATTTTGTATAGTCGTTTCATAAGAGTTTTTTTTGCAGTTATATGATATCAAATATTCCTACCAAATACAAATAATTTGCATACAGTTGTATGGTTTCAAGTATTCTTATCTAATACTGATAATTCATACATAATTTTATAAAAAAGTAAAGTTGGTGACCGTAGTCAAGGGCAACCAAAAGGCTCCCTTTTCAATAGCTACAACACTGGGGTGTAGGGGAGGGTGCTACTCCTTTCCCTGGATTGCTCCACTTTACCCTTGATACGTACCTTATATTGCTGAGTGTTAAGCAAGGAGGTATCAAGTAACATTTTTAAAGTCTTTGGTATGACGCAACCTGGGATTGAACCCATGTCTCCCAGTTAATTTAATACTTTCAAATAATCATTTCTATTAAATGATAATCATTTGTTTGCACACGATTATATGGTTTCTAGTAACTAACAATAATCTCTAGTAAAGAATTATAACCTCAAGATTAGCTGGTTAGGTTTTATGGCATATCAACCCTCATAGGTTATTTAATGCCAAACCCCATTTATATATAAA
Organism: Sepioteuthis lessoniana; assembly: GCA_963585895.1. Classification (NCBI taxonomy): domain Eukaryota; kingdom Metazoa; phylum Mollusca; class Cephalopoda; order Myopsida; family Loliginidae; genus Sepioteuthis; species Sepioteuthis lessoniana. The sequence goes on from CAUZXS010001919.1 coordinate 145,461, forward strand.
ATTTTTTTTTTTTTTTTTTATCATTAAGGGTTTTCGGACTATTGTCTTCATTTTTATTGTTATTTCCACAACATTTTGGCCGATATGTCCTCCAACCTTCTTCAGGTGTTTGTCAAACTTGGGAACCTACACAGAACTTCGAACTACATCCTTTATTGAATTCACGGGGGTTGCCTGTTCTGATTCCGTTAGCCATAACCGGTTAAATCAATTTTATAAAATTTTACAATAAACTTAAATCTCATTTATTTTTCCAGTGGAATTTTTTAGGTCTTATTGCAATTGGTCTTCTAAAAGTACAGACCATTGTAGCCCAACATATATGCTGATTGTTATATATTGACCCATGACCAAGCCATCAATCAAGAGATGCACCTGTGTAAATAAGCAGAAGAACAGCAGAAGCAGGTGGGCGTTAGACAATAATATAACCAGGTGCCCTGGCGGCTTGAGTCAGTTGGAGTCAAGATGCCAAAGTGAGAGCCAGCGGCAGACAGAGGGCTTTGGGCCCTCAGTGACCCAGGGTTGAGCAACCCCAGCCAAGATGAGGAAGAAATACTGCTATGGTCGAAGATGAACTTGGGGTCAATATAGCAGTCTGTCCCCCTTTAGAGAATTAAGTGTGAGAGATTATACTTTTATAAAGAAGTGTGTTCGTTTGTTCATTGAAGTCATCATTATTGTTGACTATGTTTCCTCATATATTTGTATATGTATGCGGCTATACAACAGATTCCTTAAGGCGTCTAATCCTCCAATGTTCAGTCCTATCAATTATTTCAACTTCATCCCATAACGGCAGAAATTTAGACAACTAATATATATATATATATATATATATATATATATATATATGATTTGTAAACAAACAGTTTGTAGGTAACATTTTAAACAAGCCAGAGCTCTTTTGTTTGTATACAGTTAAATGGTTTCAAGTATTGCTACCAAACACTAACAATTTAACATTAGTCATTTGTTTAAACACAGTTAAATGGTTACACAGATATGATTTGTAAGGGAATAGTTGGAAGGTAATTTTATTTTTAAATGATATAGAGCTAATCTGTTAGTACACAGTTAACTATTGCTTTTGTTTCTACACAGTTAAATAATCTCAATATGGCTATCTAATACTAATAATTTTACGTGGTGCCTTCAATAAGTTTTCAGACTTTTTTGTACAGGCATTTAAAATTGTCATAAACTCTTGAACATTCAGTATGTTATTGCAATACATCTTATGAGATGACTGACCAATTTTTATGATTTCAGCTTCAAATGAACAGCTACAGCAGCAATTGGAATACAAACTACTAAAGCCTGATTGTCACAGCTGGTGAATTTCAAAAATGCAATCTGACACTTTAGAAGAACGATATGCAATAAAATTCTGTTTTAAACTTGGAAAAAATGCCACAGAAACGTATGGAATCCTTCAGACTGCTTTTCGACCATCTTGCATGAATCAAACATCAGTTTTTGAGTGGCATAAGAGATTCAAGGAAGGCACCGAGTCTGTGAGGGATGATGAGAGGTGTGGGAGGAGTAAAGAAGTCAATACACCAGAGTTGATTGGCCAAAGGGTTAGGGTTACTATGTTGAGGTTTTAAGGGAGTTCAGGAAGAGATTCCATCGGAAGAGATCAGCACTCTTCAAATCGGGTCAGTGGCATTTCCACTAGGACAATAAACCAGTCCACAACTCCATCCTTGTCACAGACTATTTGAGCAAGATGGGCATCAAGACAGTTCCTCAGCCTCCCTGTAGTCCAAACGTTGCTCCCTGTGACTTTTGGTTAATCCCTAAGCTCAGAGGCTGTTGTTATGAGACAATTGAGGAGATGAAAGAGGCTGTGACAAAGGGCATTGACACGCTCACACATGGGGCTTTCTAAGAGTTGTTGAGACAGTACAACAACTGCATTGCAGCTGGAGGAGATTACTTCGAAGGGGACTAGAGTTTCATGTGTGTACTATCAATAAAAGTGCCCATACAAAAAAAATCTGGAAACTTATTTAAGGATCCTCGTATTTGATATTAATCATTTGCAGAGTCAAATGGTTCCAATTAGTGCTATGTAGTACCAATAATCCAATTTTTGCACATGATTAAATAGTTTCAAGTATTCCTATCTAACTTGAATAATTCTATTTAGTATTTATCACCTGTTTTCACACACTTAAATAGCTTCAAGTAGCGTCATCTAACACCGAGTTTTATTTGCACACAGTTAAATGGTTTCAACTATTGCAATTTAATACTAATAATTAGATTAACAGTCACTTTTTAAAACAGTTCACTTGTTTTACCCATAGATGGCGCCCTAACAAGTAATACAACTCCAAATCAGAGTGGACCTAAGAGTAATGGCAATGAAGGAGCATTCCACATTCCCCAGAGCTCCAGGAGTTGAGCCTCACAATCAGATGATTTAGTGTCATATCTAAGACATACATTGTGTGTGTGTGGGAGAGTGCTCGACTTAGATCTCTGCAGAGATGCAGATGGTGTGATCTACAGCCCTAACTGACGGGGCTGTTTTGCTTCAAGTAACTATTATCAACACATAATTTTCTCATAAGTAAGCAATTATAACTTCAAGTAATTATTCTAAATACTAATAATTTATGTATGATTATACACTTTCGACTAGGCTCTTGGCCTAATGAGTAGAGTGTTTGCCAATGGTCCAGGAGACCGGGGTTCAATCCCAGGTCGAGTCATACCAAAGACTCAAAAAATGGTACTTGATGCCGCCTTGAGTAGCACTCAGCATTATAAAGTAAGGATCAAGAGTAAAGTGGAGCAATCCAGGGAATGGAGTTGTATCCTCCCCTACACCTCAGTGTGGTATCTATTGAAAAGGGAGCCTTCAGGTCAACCTCGGCTAAGGTCACCAACTTTACATAATTTCAAGTAACTATTCCTATCAAATAATAGTAATAATAATAATATGTTTGCAAACAGTTATATGGTTTCAAGTATTCCTACAAATTAAACAATTACAGCTTCAAGTAACTATTCTTCATACAAATATTTTGCACACATATTCACGTCTTCTTATCTAATACCAATGATTTTCAAAAGATATCAATTTGACCTATAAATGAGACCCTAACAGGTACTACTACTAATCAGGGTCAGAGTGGACCTGGGAGCAATGGCAACTAAAGGGTGACTCCATACCCTGCCACAGATCCAGAAATGGATTGATTTTAATGGCTTGATAACCTGTCTAGGGCTATTTTATGCCTAGAAGTTAGGGATTCACGTTTATTGTATATTTAAATTTTTGGCATAGTTGTTTCTTAAAATTTTTAAGCACACAGATATATTCCTATCTAATACAAATAATTTTCACAGTTATATGCTTTCAAGTATTCCTATCTAATACAAATAATTTTCACACAGTTATATGCTTTCAAGTATTCCTATCTAATACTAAAGATTGCATGGTTACAAGTAATTATTTCTATTCAGTAATAGTCATTTCTTTTCATACAGCTATATAGTTTGAAGTAATTAATAATAATCTTAAGTAAACAGGAAGGGGAGTTTCCATGGCACAGTGTCTAACATGTTAGGCTGCAACATCATAAGAAAAGTTCAAACTCTAGTCGCACTATTACGGTCACTTTCAGACTAATATTCATAGGAAAGACATTAACCAGCTATGGGCTAAACAGTACCATGACTAAGGTGACTTTGGCATTAAATAACCCATGTAAGTTAATATGCCATTAAGCAGAGAAACCAAACCAAAATAATTAAATAATTATAACAATGTAACTATTCTTAATACAAATAATTTACAGAAATATGGTATCAAGTATTCTTATTAAATACAAATAATTTTTAAACAGATTTATTTCAGCCATATATGGCAACCTAACAAGTACTACCACTCTAGGTCAGAGTGGACCTGGAAGTAATGGCAATGTAAGTGTACTTCACCCTCCTCAGATCTCCAGAAATGAAGCCTCACCATCAGATGCAGTTTTAGCATCATACCCAGGACACTGCTCTTTTTTGTGGGGGAGGAGGAGTCCTCATGGTGTAATGGTTAAAGTGCTGGACTGTGGTGTTGACATAAGTGAGTTTGAATATAACATTATCAAAATACAATACTCACCAGTGGCGTGCAGAAGGTAAACCACTGCTAGTAGTGTACTACTTAATCAGCATATTAACCTCTCCCTCACAATAGTGTCCAACATATTCATGAGGAATGGGACATACCTATTAATGTTTATAGGTATGGTATATAAAACCCACAAAGGTTGATATGCCATTAAATAAAGAAATAAAATCAAACATTTGAGGGAGGGCCTTTTACCTTTCTGCAGGGAATACAGTCAACATATTTCAGGGCTCTACCAACAGGGTAATCAAGAACTGGAGTCTCACTACACAATATAGTTCAGTTTCATACCCAAGACATTTTTTTTATCGGTGTCTTTCTCTTTGCAGGAAATGTTTTCAGCTTATTCTAAGCCTTACTGACAGAGCATCTTCTTGTCTTGAAATTCTTTATGTCGTGGACGAGATTTTTCAATATAAAGTTAGTGACTGTGTCCTGTGTAGTGCAGTGAGGCAGGATTCAAAGAAATTTGCAGATTGAGAAGGGGGATACATTTTTTAAATACATACAGCACAGAAAATAATACTTGCTTCGGGGGAATCGGAGGCTTCTCCTCCAGAGATTCTGTCAAAGTTGAAGGAAGGTTGCTCATCTTCATGCTTGACCGCAGAGAACGTCGATGTTCTTCACGAGCACGCTGGGCAATTTCCCGCATTTGTTTCTCAGCTTCTTTGGCTTTCTTTTCTTTGTGAAAAAAATAAAAGAAAATCACGTTATCGTATCTTTTTATTTTGTTTCATCGAGCAATTTTAATTCAATGATTAGAACATTACTTGCAAATAAATGAGAAAGTACATGATATTATCACTCGAGAAATTATATTGATTAGAGAAAGTGTGAACACATACCACTCACACACTTATTTAATTGTTATCTCTCTTCATAGGTACGAATGAAATAAGACACTAATTTTGTTTGGTAGAAATTTTGACAACCTATATTTAAAACAAATTAAATTCTTTTTTTCAATACAAAAACAATCCCAAATTTCTGTCTAAAAAATGTTAAAAATCTTTCATTATCAGAGCATTTATTACATTTCAAAGTCATTCTGAAGAGCTAGGATCAAAAGAAAAATACCATTTGCAGAGTATTAGATAAGCTTCTAAAGCTTTTTGAAGAGCTAGGATCATAGAAAAATACCAAAGGCAGGGTATTAGATAAGCTTCTAAAGCTTTTTGAAGAGCTAGGATCAAAAGAAAAATACCATATACAGAGTATTAGATAAGCTTCTAAAGCTTTTTGAAGAGCTAGAATCATAGAAAAATACCATTTGCAGAGTATTAGATAAGCTTCTAAAGCTTTTTGAAGAGCTAGGATCAAAAGAAAAATACCATATACAGAGTATTAGATAAGCTTCTAAAGCTTTTTGAAGAGCTAGAATCATAGAAAAATACCATTTGCAGAGTATTAGATAAGCTTCTAAAGCTTTTTGAAGAGCTAGGATCAAAAGAAAAATACCATATACAGAGTATTAGATAAGCTTCTAAAGCTTTTTGAAGAGCTAGAATCAAAAGAAAAATACCATTTGCAGAGTATTAGATAAGCTTCTAAAGCTTTTTGAAGAGCTAGGATCAAAAGAAAAATACCATATACAGAGTATTAGATAAGCTTCTAAAGCTTTTTGTAGAGCTACAATCATAGAAAAATACCATATACAGAGTATTACATAAGCTTCAAAATATTCAGAAGAGCTAGGATAATTGAAAAATACTCTATTCCAAGAAACATACAGAAGCTTTCAAGAGGTTCCCTATCCTAATATGCTCTCACTTAATTAAAAATCAATTATACTTTTCATATACCCCAATGTCTGATTTATAGACTGACTGATCCATCAATGAATGTTGAAGTAACAAAATGAATAGAGAAGTTTTCCTTTTCTTAGCATAGTGTGAAAAGAGGTGAGAATCAAAAGCCCTTGTCCCATGTACATATTAATGTGTTTTACCTTGTTCTTTCCAGGATGCCTCCACTACTTTTTCATCTTCTGAACTCTTCTGTTCAAGTAAGCTTCTCATTTCTCGCCATGACATGTACAGTTCACTGCTACGTTTGCTTTTCATATTTTTCGCTTTTTCCAATGTGTTCTGTAGCTCTTTTTCTTCTTCTTCCTATGATGATTAAAAAAAGTTCTCACCATTGGGGGGAAAAAAAAAGTTTGATATTTAAATTGTGAGAGAAAATTTGGCAAAATTCAACACATGCACCCATTCAAGTTCACCGAATCATTTAATGTTGGAAAAGACTAAAAACCATTTCATTTGAATTATTTGAGGGTTTTTCTTATTTCAGAGACTTTTTTTTTAGTACTTGTTCTGGAAATGGGTGACCATTTTACATTAAATTAGAATGTGAAAGTGAACCCCCTTATAAAAATGTAAAATAATTGATTTTAATTTATTTTTATTCAAAAAATTGTAATGAGTTTGAGGGTTTAATTAGCTCAAAATCACAAAATGAAATAATAGAAAAATTTTTTTTTCCTCAGTGAACTAGAACGAATACACACGTAGAATAATACCATAAGTCTCTTTAGCACATTTGCCTGGGGCTGTAGAATACACTAATTGCATCTCTGCATAGGAGTAAGACCCACCCTAATGAGTATCCTGATAAATGACACTAAACAATCTGATGGTGAGGCTCCAGTAATGCTGAAGCTTTGGGGAATGCAGAGTACCCCCTTATTCCCAGGTTCATTCTAACCCAGAATGGTAGCACCTGATAGGGTCCTATCTATTGGTCAAACAGAACAATTTGGCATTTAAACCGAGAGCAAACAAATGACTGATGCTAAATTGAATTATTAGAAACAGAACTGATAATTTAACTGTGAGTACCAACAAAATGTGTTATTATTTAATATATATGTAAAAACAGTATTTGGCATTAAATAACCAACAATGGTTGATATGCAATAAAACCAAACCAAAAGTCTCTTATTTATCCAATATGGCTGTCCCTAGTGCCCTCACTAGATTAAGTAATGTACACATATTAAAATAATTGAAACTTTCTAATTGCTCGCTAACAATCATTCCTGTCTATGTTTCTTTTTCTCTCTCTTACTTGACACATCAATACACTGGTTTGCACAATTTTGCTGTGAAACAACAAATTCCCCTTCCCACAATGCTTCTTTTATACCAGTTCTGGCTGACCGAAATCTGCATATGTCGCAAACTCCATCCCACCAGAGACAAATTGCACTCCCAACGACACTCATGCTTCTGTTTTTCTATCCTTCTGATACTCTACGTGCAAGATACATTCGCACCATTTCAGAACTTTGAGGTAGGCCATTTTGCAAGTCATTTCTTGTTTCTTTCTTTGTTGTTCACTTTGTTCACATGGCTTTGTTGTCACATTTCATTTCTCTCATTCACTCGGTTCACCACCTGTTTTTTTATCCAGCCATGGACGGTTGCTGAATTCACATAAACGTCGGCAGTTCTGCCTGCATATACAGCACGCCATTCATTGTCTCTTTGAATGACGAACCCTGGTTGGCTCATCGGAGGCAGCAGTTGGTGGGTTCTACTACAATAATACATTCAGCAAATACTAATTATCATTAACCTATGACTGAATATTTTAGATGTTGGTTGGTTTCTTGGGTTTTCTGGCATATCAACCTTTGTAGTTTATTTAACACCAAATCCATTTTTATGTAGATAATCTGTTCTTTTTAAAACAATTCAGTTTAGCATAAGTACACAGTTTAATTGTCAAAAACATTTCCATTTCAAACTATTCAAGCAGTTATATGTAACAATTCACTTAAGTGTAAATACAGTTTTAATGTCATAAAACAGTTCTATTTCAAATAATTCAGTTAAGCATAAGCACACAGTTTAAATGTAAGTACAGTTTAATTGTGAAAAACATTTCTATTTCAAGCTATTCAATTTACTCAAACAATTCAGTTTAGCATTAGTATGCTGTTAGTTCTATTTAACCCATAGATAGGGCCCTATCAGGTGCTACCACTCCGGGCCAGTGTGGACCTGGGAGCGATGGCAATAAAGGGATACTCCGCCAAAGATCCAGCACTGCTGGAACCTCACCATCAGATTGTTTAGTGTCATATCCAGGACACTCGTTGGGGGGATCTTACCCCTCTGCAGAGAAGCAGTCAGTGTATTCTACAGCCCCAACCGACTGGACAAGAATATTTTAGAAAATATGTATTTACCCAGCCACACCCCACCCCACATTCAAGACAGGTTTCAATACAAGGCTATTTTCTTTTTTTTCAATTGGATTGCTTGATTGATAGATTAATGGTATCTCAACTCATGTGGGATTACTCTATGCCTAGAGGTTCGGGAACCACAGGTTATATTTACATTTTCATCTAATTGTTTCTTAAAAGTCTTCTTTTTTTTTAAACCCACACAGTTCTATGATATCAAGTATTCTAAACAAATACAAATAATTTTCCCCACAGTTGTATGGGAGGGAGGAGGAGTCCTCATGGCGTAATGGGTTTGGTTTCTTTGTTTAATGGCATATCAACCTTTGTAGGTTATTTAATGCCAAAGCCATCTTTCTAGAAGAACAGTAGTATTTTACTTACTTATTTAATCCATAGATGAGACCCTAACGGGTACTATTAGTCTGGGTCAAGGTGGACCTGGGAGTAATAACAATAAAGGCATGACTGCAATGCCCCAAATCTCCAGAACTGGAGCCTCAACATCAGATGTCATTCCAAAGACACTCCCACTATTTTTGGAGAGAAAGGGTCTTACCTTACTGCAGAAGCTACAGTTGGTATATTCTAAGCTTCTATGACGGGGTTGAAAAAACTGGAATATTTGTGTTAAATGCTAAGAGGATTATTTTGAAGATAATTAACGTTTCATTCATAGTTCATTTCTGTCTTTCAGGGAATATGGATTTCTGAATCCATACTTACTGATGATTACATATGAATCCATAATTAAAACAATTGAATCCATAATTAAAACAAGGTTAATTACATATGAATCCATAATTAAAACAATTGAATCCATAATTAAAACAAGGTTAATTACATATGAATCCATAATTAAAACAATTGAATCCATAATTAAAACAAGGTTAATTACATATGAATCCATAATTAAAACAATTGAATCCATAATTAAAACAAGGTTAATTACATATGAATCCATAATTAAAACAATTGAATCCATAATTAAAACAAGGTTAATTACATATGAATCCATAATTAAAACAATTGAATCCATAATTAAAACAAAGTTAATTACATATGAATCCATAATTAAAACAATTGAATCCATAATTAAAACAAGGTTAATTACATATGAATCCATAATTAAAACAATTGAATCCATAATTACATATGAATCCATACTTACTGACAATTACATATGTTAAATGCCAAGAGGACTATTTTGAAGATAATTAACGTTTCATTCATAGTTCATTTCTGTCTTTCAGGGAGTATGGATTTCTGAATCCATACTTACTGATGATTTTTTCCAACCCACTTCATATATTTGCATTTAACAAAGAAACAGGAAAACATTCCCCCCCCCCGATCAAACAAATACCTCAAGCTTCTGTAGATTTTTCATTCCTTCTTCCCTTTCCTTCTCCAGTTTTTCAGCCATGTGACGTGCTTCTTTCAAAGACTGATACAAAGCTGCTTCTTCTTCGTGCCGCCTAAAAAAAATTTTTTTAAATAAGAATTTTTACAAATTATGACTGAAAGTTTAGTTCAAGTAATAAACAGCCTCAGATTACTGCATTCCAGTTGTATCAAGCTTGACAGCAATTACACAAGAATGCTGCGAGCTGTATTAAACAAGTCCTGGAGGCCACACTCCACAAAACAGCAACTGTACGGCCACCTATCACAAAAACTATCCGAGTTAGACAAACCAGACATGCAGGACACTGCTGGAGAAGTAAGGATGAATTCATAAGCACTATACTCATGTGGACTCCTTCACATGAACAAGCAAAGGTTGGATGACCAGATATAACCTATCAACATCAGCTCTGTGGCGATACAGGATGTAGTCTGGATGACCAGCCAGGGGCGATGAATGATAGAGATGGGTGGCAAGAATGGGTCAGGGAAGTCTGTGCTAGCAGCACAGCATGATGATGACAGATTTTTTTTTACATTCCTTCTACAAAATAGGATACAGTTCTACTTATGAAACATCTCTGAAGACCATTGTTAGTGAGTTCACTTCTCACTAAGTACCTTTCTGACTTTGTGCCAAATTTAACATATGAAAATGTGACATCATCGTAAATGAGATAAAATTCCAGTTGCACAATTACATTTCCTTTCAGATTAATACCCTTGGGAAAGGCATGAACCCTGTTATCTCCCCAGCTATGGATTAAATAATACCGTTAATATTTTTCTACAAGGATGGTATTGGCCTTACATAGCCCATGAAGGTTGATATGCCATTAAGCAAAGAAAAAAAACAAAAACCAAACAACATATTATACTTCAAGTGGTTCAATACTCTGGGCCATTTGAATCTGGAGTTTAAACATTTTTATAAAAATCTAATTATGAACCACCACTGATATAGACACCAATACATGTATGTATTATCTTACCCAGTGTAAGCTAAGCTTTCAAAAAATAAAAAATTTTAAAAAAACCACTATTGTTCCACAAGGATGGTTTTGGCATTACATAACCCAAAAAAGGTTGATATGCCATTAAACAAAACAAAAAAAAAAACCAAGAAAATTAAATCTAACTGTTGCTCATTTTTTTTTTAGAACAACTTGATTGGTGCAAGTGTTGGCTTCTTTTTCATTGCCTATTGTTTGTTATTTATTTCCTGGGATCTGAGGCGCCCCCATTGGGGGATGCCGACGGGGCCAAAGGTATTTTTGGATTTTGCCAGACGCATGTGGGCTGCGGCCCTGCATCCGGACCCACTTTAAAAAGGCCTTGTGCCATACTTGTCCGGTGGTAGGACAGAGAACAAATAAAGATTGGTGCAAGTGTTAGCAAGCATTGTTGGTGAGTCGAATTCTCCTTCAGTGCTCTATACATCTGGCCTTGTGTCAAACTAAGTTAAGGAGAGATGATTCTTCAGGATGTTTGGTTTCCTTGTTTAATGGCATATCCAACTTCATGGTTTATTTAATGCCAAAGCCATCCTTATAGAGTAATAATTTTTTACTTTTAGTATATAATTTTAATTCATTGCAAGTTATACTTCCAGGAAATATACAAGAATTTTACAAGTATGAAAAATAATTTAATGTTGCTTAAGAATCTAGTCCATTTTCACTCACTTCAATTCAGCTTCTCTTTCAAGACGTTCTTTCTCTAATCTTTTCTTTTCTTCTGCCATTTTTCTCTTCAATTCTTCTTCCTGTTTTTTCCTTCAAAAGAAAAACAAAAAAAAAAAAAGAAAATCATTTTACTTCAGCTGATCAATATAAACTCTAAGAAGATTTTTATACATATTTCCATATATGATTACCTCATTGTTTATATAATTTAACTGTATCATCTTTAGGAATTACTGAGATATTATGTCAAAAATTTTTCATTCAGTCTAATGAAGATATGTAGATAGATTTGGATCAACTGACTGAGATAGATAGATAGATAGAGGGGGAAAGAGAGAGAGTACGATAGATAGATATGAACTGACTGAGATATATAGGTAAATATGAACAGACTGAGATAGATATATATATATATATATATATATATATATATATATATAATGAACTGAAAGAGAGAGAGGGAGATGAACTGATTGAAATAGAGGGAGATAGGGATAGATAGATAGATATGAACCAAGAGAGAGCGAAAGATAAAATGACTGAGATAGAGGGATAGATAGATATGAACCAACAGAGAAAGAGAGATGAACTGACCAGGACAGATAGATATGAACCAACAGAGAGAGAGATGGATAGATAGATAAAAACTGACTGACAGATAAGAACCAACTGAGCGAGAGAAAGAGATAGGAAACAACTGTGACATCATTAGATATATGTGTCAAGATTCAAATGCAGATCAACTGGGTCTCAAGATTAACTGGCCCAGTCAGCTGGGGCTGTACAATACCCTGGCTGCACCTCTGCAGAGGGATAAGACTCCCTTAATGAGTCTCCTGATATACGATACTAAACTATCTGATGGTGAGGCTCCTGTAATGCTAAAGCATTGCCATTGTCCCTATATCTACTCAGACCTGGAGTGGTAACACCTGATAAGGACCTATCAATGAGTCAAATAGAACTGTTTGAGATTTAAACTGAGTACAAACAAATGACTCGTGTAAACCGTTTGATCATTTAATAGCGTGTAAGCGGGTGACTGATGTTTAACTGAAGTGTTTGTATCAAATAGCAATACTTGAAAACATTTAACTATGTGCAAACAAATGATTAATAGCAAATAAAATTATTTGTGTTAGATAGGAATAAGTGAAAAAAAAAAAAAAAAAAAAATGAGCTCAGACTTGTTTAAAAATGTTATCTACAAAATGTATTCAGAAATCATATATCTAATATATATATATGTATAAAAAGGATTTGGCATTAAATAACCTACAATGGTTGATATGCCATAAAACCAAATCAAGATTAACATTTGTTTTAACACTGTAATATTATCTCTACATTTTTTAAATCTTTAAGAAATTGAAGAAAGCCATATCCAGGCTAGTTACAAAAGAGAAGTGAATCAAATTTTTAGCCATTATATCAAGACACATTGATCAGTTACCAATTAACAACAAAACAAAATAAAAGAAGAAAAAGAAGTGGAAAAAAAAAAAAAAGAATGAACTTGATCAAATATCCCAATGTTTTAAGAGTTTGAACTTTACCCACCATTTTGACATTCATACATACTGGACATTCCAGTAATCAGTCATTCGAAAAACATACTAAATAAAGGATTGGAGTAAAACAAAAATATAATGCTACATTTCTGGTTAAAAAATTGTTATGAGTACTATAGTATTTATAATATGGGTACTATGCTATTTATAATATAAATTCTATAAATTTAATTTGATTCCATATAAATCTAGGAATGGAAAATCTTACAATGTCAAAGTTATGTCATAAAATGCAATTTTTACGGTTCATGTGTGTATAATCAGCACCTCCAACTTCCGATGAGAATTTCAAGAATAAAAAAAAATTTAAAAAACAGTTTTCTTGTACTCTACACAGAATTTTCTGTCTAAGATGAAAAGTTATCAGATATGAGAAAAAACTGAGAAAAATAGAGATACTTTTGGATAAAAAAAAATGTGATCAGTATATACAATAGTCTATAGTAATAAATAATTCTGAAATTGATATCCGATGATATGGTAAAGAAACATGATTGAAAAAGGCAGACCAAATCTTTGAAATTGATAGTTCATTTGTATAAGATACTTTACCTGTCAAGGTTCATTAGATTCACAAAAGAAATAAAAACCATCACCTGTTTTATTTTTCTTAATACTATATATATATATATATATATATATATATATATATATATACACACAAACACATACATACAGAGAGAAGAGGGAGAAAGTCCTGGTCACCATTATTGGCACCCTTTCATTTTACACACACACACACACATATATATATATATATATATATATATTATATATATATATATATATATATATATATATATATATATATATATATATATATATATACACACACACATACACACACAAAGAGACCTAGGGAGAGATTCCTGGTCACCATTATTGGCACCCTTTCATTTTCTGCTATAACTTCTGAAATAAACTGATAAAAATCAAATTTGCTGTTCTTTATCAACCAGAAGTCATCAACAGACCAAAGTTGTTTCAGGAGATCTATTTGTTTCTTCAGAAGATAATCTACATCACATACTGAAATTTCATAATTGTGACCAAGACTATAGATGTATGCATTTACCCAACCCCTCCACCATGAGTAAGATATAAAAATTCAGATTTTCAGTTCACGTCATACCAAAGACTTTAAAAGTGGTACTTGATACCTCCTTGCTTACCACTCAGCAATATAAGGTATGTATCAAGGGTAAAGTGGAGTAATCTAGGGAAAGGAGTAGCAATATAAGGTATGTATCAAGGGTAAAGTGGAGTAATCCAGGGAAAGGAGTAGCGCCCTCACCCTACACCTCGGTGTAGTAGCTATTGAAAAGGGAGCCTTCTGGTCACCCTTGACTATGGTTGCCAACTTTACTTTTACTTACAACTGGTCTGAATTCAGAGTTTTCCTTCTCTCAGACTGGTTGCCTAACCAAGGCTAAAGAATACAATCTGCCCAACTATTTACCTATCTCAGGGGTAGAACAGAGGGATTCAAGGGGATTAGCATAAAGTGAAATACAAAGAGTATTGTCAAGGAGTCAATGACTAAGTTTTGAGTACAGTATTAAATGAAGTCTTCATAGTTGACAATAAATTTCAATGCATCTTTTAAATCTGAAATGGTTTCTCACCACTGTCCAAGACTATTGGCTGGAAAGCTGTGTTCTGGTCCCAGAAGGACTGGGAAGGGGTTTAGGCAGGCAGAGTGCACAGATACTTCACTGATCTTAACCAGAGGAACCAGTTCATATATAAATGTGGGATTTCAGACATAAGATGTGATTCAACATGGCTGCTGATGGTAGCCTTTAAAGAAATCAGATTTGAAAATTAAAATTCATATCTACCTTAATTCTTCAGCTTCTTTCTCAGCTTGTTTCATTGCTTTCTCTATGGCTTCTCTTTCAAGAATCTCTTCAATGGGGATATCATCTGGATGGTTTCCCATCACCCACACCCATTCATTGCCATCCTTTCCCGCCAAGAACTGAACCTTCTTTTTGCCTGCAGAAAAATAAAGACAAATCCAGGAATATGAAAATTTATATATTTCATGTATATAAACACATACACCTACATAAATACACACACACACGTTGCCCAGTTGGCTGAGGCTGTAGAATGCACTGATTGCTTCTCTGCTGAGGAGTAAGACCCCTGTCCACCTGCCAACAGTGTCTTGGATATGACACTAAACCATCTGATGGTGATGTTCCAGTAATACGAGAGCTTTGGAGAATGCAAAGTACCCCTTCATTGCCATCACTCCAAGGTCCACTCTGGCCCAGAGTGGTTGCACTTGATAGGGTCCCTATCTATGGATCAAATAGAACTAAACTGCATACTTATGCTAAACTGAATTGGTTGAAATAGAACTGTTTTGACATTTAACTGCGTGAGGACAAAAAGTATACTTATACTAAATTGAATTGGTTGAATTAGAACCATTTGACTAAACTGAATAGCTTGAAATAGAAATGTTTTTGACAATTAAACTGTGTACTTGTGCTAAACTGAATTGTTTGAAATAGAACTGATTATTTGTATAAAAATAGATTTGAAATTAAATAACCTACAAAAACTTATATGCGATAAAACCCACCCAACCAACCAACTCATATATAAACACCAACACACAACACACACACACACACACACACACACATATATATATTTCAAGTATAAAATACAATAACAATTTAAACAGAATAAAAAGGCTTAGAGTTTCACATTGCCAGTCCTCAAGTGAACTAGAATTCAACAAATCTGACTTCTGTTAGATTCATCTGAACAAATAGGGACCTTTTTTATTAAGTCAAATGACATTTACTTTCAAAAAGACATGTAACATCAAACTGATTTTTTTATTGAGCAAAACACTTAAAATCTAGAAAAATTAAATTTTTACTTTAAGCACAATTTAAAATTTCTTGAATGTTCATTACAAGCATATACTCTTTTTAGGATATATATACATATATAAAATGAATTCAATTGTCTTTAGGTACAGTTGCCATATATAGAACTAAATATTTTAAAAAAAAAGTTACACCAGTATAAATAAAACAGTGTTGTACTTTTGCAATATCCTATTTAAACTATTTACCCAACCCCTCCGCTCGGGCAGGATATGACACAAGGTCAATTTTTAAGCGGAGTTTAACAGGTTTCAATTCAGAGTTTTTCTTTTCCTAGACTAGTTGCCTCACCAAGGCTGAAGAACCTAGTCTGTCCTACTATTTACCCATAGTTGGAGGGAGAATAATTGGATTCATACCTTTCCCAAAGGTATTAGTGCTATGTGAAATGCAATCAGTCTCGTCCAGGATTTGAACTCGTGTCGCCGTGTTCATTTCCTACGACGATAACAATTACACCACTATATATACACAATATACACACCTCCTGATGATGACCTGAGAGGGGGCTGAAATTACATGGGAACCAGTTAAATACGAAAAATTTATTAGCCAATTCCAGCCAGACATAATATACATACAGCAATTTGAAATGATCAAAATAAGAATATGTAGAACAAGGATGTCTACAATATTTACGAGGATCATTAAATAAGTTTCCAGACTTTTTTTGTATGGGCACTTTTATTCAGAGTACACATATGAAACTCAAGTCCCCTTTAAAGTAATCTCCTCCAGCTGCAATGCACTTGTAACGTTTCAACAACATCTAGAAAGCCCCATGGAAGTCCTCTTGTGTGAGCGTGTCAATGACCTTCGTCACAGCCTCTTTCATCTCCTCAATTGTCCCATAACGACAGCCTCTGAGCTCAGGGAATAACCAAAAGTCACAGGGAGCAATGTCTGGACTATAGGGAGGGTGAGGAATGGTCTTGCTGCCCATCTTGGTCAAACAGTCTGTGACAAGGATATAGTTGTGGACTGGTGCATTGTCCTTGTGAAAATGCCACTGACCCGATTTGAAGAGTGCTGGCCTCTTCCGACGGAATCTCTGCCTGAACTCCCTTAAAACCTCAACATAGTATTCCTTTGTCTTTAATTGGAATCATTTTGAGATGAGGCTTCTTAATCTGAGAATTAATTTCTTATTTATTGCAGACTTTTTTTTAGCCCTTTGGGGCCCGTGACACAGTGGATAGAGGCGTTGAATCTCTACAATCACAGGTGAGCATTGTCAGAAGATAGCGGTTTCAAATCCTACCCAAGCTGGCCAGAGGTTTCCTTGGTCAAAAACGTGGTGCAATAGACAACAACTATGGAAGGCAGCAATTACTGGGGATACGGTTACAAGACTCAGCATTCCTATCCGAGGTCGCGGTTAAATCACCTGAAGAAGGCCAGAGGTGAAATTTGGCTGAAACGTAGTGAAGAAGAAACAACAAAAACTACTAAAATGAGGACAAAAAGTCCGCAATAAATAAAAAATTAATTCTCATAGTATTCTTTGTTGACTGTCTGCCCAGTGGGAACCCAGTGCATGTAGATCATGCCAGTGCTGTCAAAAAAAGTGATCATCAAAAGTTTGAGGGTGGATTTGCTCTGTCTGGCCTTCTTGAGTCTAAGAGGGCCAGCATGCTTCCACTGGGAACTCTTTCTCTTGGTCTCTGGGTCATAGCAGTAGATCCAGCTTTCATCACATGGCATTTTTTCCAAGTTTAAAACAGATTTTTATTGCATATCGTTCTTCTAAAGTCCAGATTGCAATTTTGAAATTCACCAGCTGTGACAATCGGGCTTTAGTAGGGTGTATTCC